>KQ464108.1:9161-229022 GCA_001304625.1 Trametes sp. AH28-2
ATATCATGATATCAGAAACATATTTTGATATAGACTGCTACTGGTGACATCATACAGTATATCATGAGCCTGTAACTCTATTGCTGCCACTTTCTCCATTGTCTGCTCAAGTGTCAACTTGTACAGTTATTCAATTTCAGCTTCATAGCTGTGAAGCATAGTTGATAGCATAGTGTGATTCATATGACAGGAGCCAACAGGAACAGTATGTTTACCCTACAAGAGCACACACTTCTGTAATCCACAGCACTTGGTTTTAACTTTGTGGGAGCAGAAAGACATCCATGCCCCTGTATATAAGCTACAGATCAATGATGATACTTCCATTTATATAGACCCCACAAATATGAATCTAATGGCATATAACACTTGCCAAGTTGGTCAGCAAACAGGAATGATATACTATTTCTTCTATGAACAAAGGCCAAGTTACAGTGCAGGCAGCATCTTTGTGGGGTCTTATTGTGACCCCAGGGAGCTATTATCGAGTATGTTTCAATCCCTGCTGGAATGATTAGTTACCAGGGACCAAGCAAGACAGGTACATGTTATCAGAGAATCAGTCCCACCAGTGACACAGACTATGGGGATATTCCTACTGCCATGGTGGGAGATCACATTACATATCAATATGGGCTTACTATCCAGACATCAGTAGTGCTACTGAAGGCTTTGGTATACTAACAATCTAATATATCCAATGGAAGGGCTGCATGAGTTGAAGTGAGTGGATATCAGTGATCTGCTTATCTAATTACCACATATTACATGACTCATGAATCTACGCTTAAAACACAGAGGATTTTTGGATTTTCCATATATTTGGTCACTGAGTGACAGTACTTTTCCCATATCTTGGTCGATTTTGGCCCCAACCCAACATAAAGCACACCATTAGAAAGGTCTCAATGAGCTCTACAATCAGGTCACTATTACATGTATCATATAGTATTGATTGACACGAGATATATGCAGTTTTCCTCCCATGAACAGCATAAACCGGAGTATTCTGCCTTTTGTTCAATGTATGATGCTCAGTTTCTAATAAGAGCAGTACCATTAAGTAGAGCTGAATTATACGCACCCAATGGTATATAACACATGCGACTTTGCTCAGCAAATGATACAGCAAAGAGCCTCTCAATGCTGCCTGTGGCTGATTGTTTGCCATTGTTGTGATTGTGGCACTAATAGAAACTGAAGTGGGTTATTGCAGCTGTTGTTGTCACCCTTCTTGTAAGTTGAATACATACACTGATTCTATTGGTGCACAGCTGTATAGACACCTCTTTTCATGGCTGCTGGTCAAGCTACAGCTAAGATATTGACACATTTATGAGGGAGGCCAAACAAGGCCAAAGCTCGTGGCAGGGAACGCCTAAACCCACGTTCCCTGCCACAAGCTTTGGTCTTGTTTGTTTTGTGGCTGATCCCAGACTCAAAATGTGTGCCTCACTGTTCTATTCTTGCATGATACCAGGCATGTTACATATCATAATGAAGGCCTTGATGAGGTCTATCCAACAATGCAGCAGCCAGTACTGTGCACATAGAACTGATTGAGGTATTCCTCAAATACAAATGTCACAGGTGGGTGGCTGACCCCTGTCATTGATGCATCTGCATAGGCTGCATGCTATCCCTACATCTGTTGCCAGCTTTGCCCTCAATATATGCTATAATGGTGCTACAACTCATAGAAGCAATGCAGTAAGGAACACTTCTTTGCCAAAGCTCGTGGCAGGGAACGCGGATTCAGCGTTCCCTGCCACGAGCTTTGGTCTTGTTTGTTTTGTGGCTGATCCCAGACTCAAAATGTGTGCCTCACTGTTCTATTCTTGCATGATACCAGGCATGTTACATATCATAATGAAGGCCTTGATGAGGTCTATCCAACAATGCAGCAGCCAGGACTGTGCACATAACACTGATTGAGGTATTCCTCAAATACAAATGTCACAGGTGGGTGCCTGAGCCCTGTCAATGACACATTTGCATATGCTGCATGCTATCCCTACATCTGTTGCCAGCTTTGCCCTCAATATATGCTATAATGGTGCTACAACTCCTAGAAGCAATGCAGTAAGGAACACTTCTTTGCTAGGCATATGATAAGACTGACTATTCCTGCTGTTCCTTGCACAACTCCAGGCAGATGAGATCAATACCTCATGAGATGGTCTTGTGGAGCATCAGCTATAAGATCATCTTCATTCATTGCATCATAATAGTAGATGTACCAATAGAACTTGATACTCCATGAAGTCAAAGGTCCACCTGCAACACAATCACGTGTTGACCTGTGTGCAGCTAGGGTTAAGCAAGCGCCCAGAGGGTGTCTTAGCAGTAGTTTAGAATGCAATTAGATTGCATGCAAAGGCTAACCCTAAACATTGTAATGCTTTGGAACCCTAACCCAAGATTTGTAGTCCCAGGTTGTATATGGCGCCTATTTCAGAACTAATGCAGAACTAATGTCTGAAGTATGAAAATATTTTCCCACGGGGTCGGATTGGCGTCACACAATTTGGCTGGAAGCTCATCCCATAAGAAACGATTTCTTCGTTCCTCATCAATCGTAATAAACATGTACTCCACATTCTGCAGACGTGCACAAACTTGGAGCAGCGTAGCAACAGAGTCTGATGAACTATTCTGTCGCAGACCAAGCATTGAGTGATAGGTGGATCCACCAATCAAGGCCGCTGCAGATCCAGTGGGGGGCCATGCACATAAACCGGTAGCTTTCCTGCCTTGCAGCAAAGAAATGTGTCAGGGCTTTGATGACCTGGGATTTGCCAGTCCCTGCCATGCCACCCAGATACATCTTGAGGTGCTCCCCATTGGACTCCACAGCATGGTTTGCTACAATGCGGAAGGCTCTCTCCTGTGCTTCATTGAGACTGAATTCCTTGGCAGTGGTGTCAATGAGTGCCTGAGCCTCCTGGTCTTTGGCACTGAACTTCTTGCTCATGTAGTAGGACTTGTCAATGACCTTGACCTCGTCGACTTCCTTATTTACAGGCAGTGCAGCAGTATCATGAGCAGGTTTCTTGAGTGCAGCTTGTGCATCCCTTGCATCCAGTATCTCCTGGCGCCTAGTGGCTAGTACATTTTTCCAGTCTGCTGAGCTCATGTCTTCTTTGCTTTGAAACCGTGACGGCAGCTCTGCCTGGCCTTTCTCCTTCATAGGATCCAACCAGCCAGAGCCCTGAATAATCTGTTCAGCCTGCATCATTTGTGTACGTCTGCTTATCTCGGCATTGCTCAGCACAGTCCAGTCATTGGCGCGCAGCACCATCTCCTCAATCTCGCTGATATTGAGCTCACCATCATCATTGTAGAACTGGGTATCCATGTCATTCAATGTCGCATTATCCAAATGAAAAGGGTTGGGAGACTTGTTTCCCTTTTTGCGCACAGCAGAAAAGTCATCTCTAGCATCATTGCACTCATACTTGATGTGGAAGAACTTCATAATCTCTGACTGACGCTCTGTGAATGTATATGCAGTGAAAACATTATCCCACAACACATCTTGACTTGGACGAAGATCCTGCCCAGCATGCCAAGGCTTGAAGAGGGTGAGCATGGTCATGCAATATTGTTCTACCAGCATCTCTGCGTGGAAGTGAGCCACCCAATGAAGTTGGGGACAAATGCCTCTGACTCGTCAAGCAGCTTCACATGGTGGGTGTCATATTGTGGGTGGCTTGTATGAAATCTGACATATTTGGACCGGTGATTGGGCTTTATAGGTGGAGATTTATTGTCAGTCTCAAGGACATGGTTGGATGTCTTTGTGAGCAACAGTTCATCCTCTGACTCCTCTTCCTCTTCTAAAGCTACACCAGCACCCTTCAGCTCGCTATCCTCAATATCATAGTTGTCCTCAAATTCAGAGTCCGCGTCAGCTTGCTCCATTGGTTCATCCAGCTTCGGCCCCTGTTTACGCTGCTTGATCCGCTGCTTTTCTGATAGCCTGATCC
This sequence comes from Trametes sp. AH28-2, assembly GCA_001304625.1. Taxonomy (NCBI): domain Eukaryota; kingdom Fungi; phylum Basidiomycota; class Agaricomycetes; order Polyporales; family Polyporaceae; genus Trametes; species Trametes sp. AH28-2. Next base: position 13,151 of record KQ464108.1, read on the forward strand.
AGTCATAAAGCGACATGTTTTCATACTCTGTTGGACGCCAGATATAGTCCTGCACAGGCGACAGGGCAATAATGCGCCTGGATGACTCCCCATTTCCCGCCAGACCCAGCATCACTTTGGTAGTCCCCTCCTCGGCAATTTTAGCAGAGTCTTCCCACGCACGCATGACCCCGTATACATACCCCTTCCAGAAGCATGTACGGAATTTGTGACTCTTGTAGTGGTCAGGATGCTTGAGCAGATACATTGCAGCCATGGGTCCACCAATTTCTGAACATGCCGTGAGCGAGTTTACTATCTTGGTTATCAGTGACCGAGCCTTTTCCTTTGTGGACTTCTGACTGCCTAGCAGCTCTACATTGCGCTCAAAGACCTGCTGGATAGACTGGAACATGACATGGGTCTTCAGTGGAGTTTTGGTAATATAATCAGCAACATAGGCTATGACAGACTTGATAGCGGTTCCAGATAAGAGACTGGTCACATCAGTATTGGCTCCCACTACATATGTCAATGCTGGTGTGACCGTGTTAATCCATGCCTCTCCTTTCTTCATGAGCAGTGCTCCTGTGCTGGGATCTACAATGGTCTCTGGGCGTGTCTCCCTTGGGAACCGTGCTTTGCAGTTACCATTCTTGTCGGTGCATCCACGGTTGTCAAAGTCAGGTTTGTCAGATTGGCCCAAGTCAGCCTTGTCTTTCTTGGATGATGCACGGCAGGTGTGCCGGTTAGACAGGTACAATATCTCATCCACTGTCTGCCTGAACCTCTCCCACCATGACCGGTGCTTTTGGCAGTCAGGACAGTCAGAGTTTTGGGGATGATCACAATTTTTGGGTGGAGGCTCGGGGAGTCTTTCAGTAGGAGGTATCCTGGATGGGTTTCTGTGGTTCTCCTCTTCAATCTTCTGTCTGACATTTTCCATGCTTCCGGTCATGAATTCGCCTATATGCACACTCTCCAGGTACTCCACCATGGCTTTCTGGAAGTCAGAGTTGGGGTCCATGATTTTATCCCGAATTTCCTGAGGTGTAAGTGAATTTTTGATCCAGATAAGCATGTGCATGTGCAAAGTGAGCCTGCCCTGCTGTTCTACTGTTCCATAGTACCCAGAGGTTTTGCCATATATTCCATCTCTGTCTAGGCCTACGCCCAGGACATGCTTGATAAACAGCTCTACCATCATTTTGAAGAAGCGGGCACCGGCTACAGGATTATTTGCAATCAACCGCAGACGTTCATTCTTGTCTCTGAAGGCAGGCACAAATTTCTGATCAGTATCAGCAAAGTACAATGCAATAGGGTGCTTGACATCAGCAGGAGCAAAGGTAACATACCAGGAGGGTGCACCGAGGTAGGAGACAAGGGACCATATTTTATTGCGCATATATTTCTTACTGGTGATAGACCCCTGCACTTTATAGTTGACGTGATCAAGATCATTTAGAATCTTGAAGCAGGCTTTCTCATCCTCAGTTTCTGGCTTCATGGAGCCTGTGCTAATCTGGATAATATCAGCCAAAGTCGAGTCTTGATGTTAAGCAGCCTGTGAGCAATATCTCCAAATTTGTTTTTGTCTGCCAGCAAGTAACCCGCTGTAGTTGATTTCTTGATCTGCTCATGGTTGAGTGCAACCAACGGAAATAGAGGCTCTAGTTGGAACCGTTTATCATGGTACATCAGCAGCTGCTGTTCACAGGTCGACATCCAGTAGCAGCATTGTTGAGCCCACTCAAGCCATAGGGGAACAACCACGGGAACATCTGGGGATACAGCTGTGGGTTGTGATACAAGCTCTCTGGCTCTGCAGATTGTCCTACTCCTAAGACCTTGCCACCAGATTTGAAGTGCTCATGAGGGTGTGCAGTGATTTCAAAACCTCACTTAGTTCTTCACAACTGGGAGGGAGAACAGAATATATGCTAGGCATGGGAGGGAATGACTGACTACATTTGCACGGAGCTTGGATATTCCAGACATATGGACCTTCTCAATACAGTGGTTGTGCTTTACCCGTGCAATCAGCATTTTCTCCGTAAAGCTGAGATTTTGGAACCTCTCCAAGCCATAGGCCATTTGCAGGACTATCTGCGGGTGTACGACCCTCCTTCATCTCAGTCAAGCATGATTTGCAAATATTCTGATATCCTGGAAGATGGATAGGGCCTGGTATATCACCAATGGGATCACTGGGCTTCCTACGGTCTTTTCAGATTATAGTGTCATCTGACTGGAGTAGGGTCCGGTCAAAATTTTCATTGGCAATAGAAAGTAGTTCACTTTTACAATCACTGAGGAACAAAGAAATCATTTCTTATGGGGTGAGCTCCTAGCCAAATTGTATGACACCAACCTGACCCTGTGGGAAATTATTTTCATACTCAGCTAATCAGGAATTAGTTTTGAAATAGATGCCGTATACAACCTGGGACTACAAATCTTGGGTTACGGTCCCAAACCGTTACTATTTCTAGGGTTAGCCTTTACGTGCAATCTAAAGCATTCTCAACTACTGCTAACAGCTGCACACAGGTTAACACATGATTGTATTGCAGGGACCATAGAGGCAACACTCTCAGCAGCTGCAGCTACAAGGCACATGATATGGGAAAGACAGATATAAGAGATTGTGAATGCAGTATACATACTAGCAGCCCAGACCAGGTTCAAAGCCTATGTTGAAAGATGTGAATGAAAGTGCTCAAACCTGCACGTGACCAAGACTTGGTGAAGAGGGCCATGACTGGCAGATCCGATTGATGAGGTACCAAGTGCTTGATTACTGTGATACTGCTACATTCTATCCACATAATTGTTTCTTTACTCCAGGACCCAAATTTGGTGCCACTGAAATTGCTAGCTGTATTCTACTCGTGGGCGCGAAAAGTATGGAAACGCGTGACGTCACGGGTCACATTAAGCGCCGAAATGCGTCACCCGAATTTTAATCAATTTATCTCTTTAACCACAACCACTACCATGGCTCCTGCTGGCACCACAGAACTCTCTCCCTCTAAGCGTGGTCAGATCATCGCCCTTAGAAAAGCTGGCTTCTCCTACCAGGAGATAGCCAAGCGTGTAGGAGCTGCTAAATCCACGTGCTACAAAACAGTCAAGCGCGACGAGCTCTATCACACCCGCCACTCCCTTCCTCGCTCGGGCCGACCTCGGGTCCTCACAATTCACGACAAACGCAAGATCCTCCGAACTATCCGTCAACACCGCTTTTGGTCGTATCGGACGATTGGGAAGGAGGCGGGAGGGTATTCGGAGCGGCAGGTTCGTCAGACCGCCCGGGAGGCTGGTTACCGCCGGTATGTTGCCCGTCGTAAGCCCTACCTCTCCATTGCCACTGTGCGCAAGCGCCTTCAATGGGCACACCAGAACCTGAAAAGGGACTGGACGCAAGTCATCTGGACAGATGAGACTGCGTTGCGCTTAGGTGAGGTTGTGACCCACCGGTATGTTACCCGCCGACCTGGTGAGGGTAACCTGCCTGAGTGTGTGTTACCTTCCTTTCCTACAGGCAGCAAACAGACTGTAATGGTCTGGGGCTGCATAGCGCATGGGAGGAAGGGGCCCCTTGTGCGTCTGGATCTTCCACGATCCCAGCCAGACTTCACCAAGTCAAGCACCTCGGGGAGTCGTGGTGGTCTGGATGCGAAGGGGTACGTGGAACAGATCCTCAAAGGCCCTCTCCTGGCATTCTATACCCAGATGCAGGATGAGACGGGTCAGAGGATGCTGGTGGTTGAAGATGGAGCTCCTGCACACAAGGCGAAGGTCGCAGCGGAAGCACGTTCACGACTGGGCATCAAGCAGCTCACGCATCCACCAAGTTCGCCCGATTTGAACCCAATCGAGCCATTGTGGTTCAAACTCAAAAAGCGGGTGCAAGACACGCCTGGAGCCTACAAATCCTTGAACTCGCTTTGGGAAGCGGCGAAGGCAGCATGGGAGGAAATGCCTGATGAGGCGGTGGGTCGACAGACGTCGAGGATGAGGGCAAGAGTTAAGGCTGTTTTGAGGGCTCATGGGCGGCACACAAAGTTCTAGTTGTACCATTCAATACATTATCATCTCTACATCAACGCACTGCAGGAGCATTAGAGGTAACACTCATATGTACTGCAAAAATTGGGCGTGAGAAAATTATGACCCGAAACGGGCGGGCGTTTCCATACTTTTAGCGCCCACTAGTAGATACGACGATGATGTACATGTACAGCTGGAGTGTGATGCATAATGGATGTTCTTGTCTGAATATGTCTGTCAAGGAAGTTCTCTGAGAGACTTGTACTTCGGTTTAAACAGGATGGCGGCGGCGGTGTTGTAGCCTCAATGCCGCGGAATTCGTAGTACAGTGTTCAAATACAACTAATTTTGAAGGAGATCTGATAGCATAGTGTTGTTCTGTGATAAGAAACAGCAGGATTCAGAAATAGAATGTTTACTCTTCAGCAATTCTATATGATGTAGTTTTCAGTGATGTGTCTTTCTTTGTAGTACTATGACAAGTACACCATTCACTTCCTGCTGTACTTGAGCATATTACAACGAAGTGTTGACCAGAATGAAGAGCACACACTTTTGAAATATACAGCACTTGGTTTTTTTAGTTGAAATCATGTGGTAGCACAGTTTTTCCACTTTTAGGGCACAGCAAGGCATTCATGACCCTGTATATAAGCCACATATGAGTGGTCATACTTTTATTGGATAGGGCCAACGATTCTGAACATAATGGTATTGAAACTTGCCAAGTTGATAAAAAAAGGAAAACAATCAACAGTTGTTTGTTCTCCATAAGCAACAGTTAAGTTAGAGTGCAGCCTCATACCCCATCGGACAGCATTGTTCTGGGGTCTTATTTTGATTCCAGGCAGCTATCACTGAGTATGCTTCATCCCCTGCTGGGATGGTCAATTTTTGGGGAGCAAGCAAGATAGATACAGGTTATCAGAGAGTTGGTCTCCCAAGTTATACAGATTGTAGGGACACTGCTACTGCTACAGTGAGGGAACATATTACATAGCAATATAGGCTTACAATCCGGACATCAGTAGTGCTACTGAATGCATCAATATCCAAACAACATGATGTACCTGGTTCGAGGGCTGTATGAGTTGAAATGAATATATCTCGGTGATTTGCTTACCTAATGATTACATATCACATGTCCTAAGAATCTACTCTATATATCTCGGTGATTTGCTTACCTAATGATTACATATCACATGTCCTAAGAATCTACTCTTCAAGCCCTACCTGGTGAAGGTGTCCATGCAGTCATGAAATCCTCCATTACTGCGGAATTTCGTTTTTTCCATGTTTTTGGAGCAAGTCCTGCAGAGCTCGTTCCTGCCGCAAAATAGGCGCCCAAAGTGCGAATTCATCAAGGCCGTTGGGCGCTAGTAGTCCTCGCTGGCCCAGCAAGGACTACTAGCGCCCAATGGCCTTAGAGAGATCTTTCAAAAGGAGCCTCTTTGAGAAACAGTATTTTTCCGATTATTAGCGCAATTTTGGTCCAAATCACACATAAAGCATACCACTGGAAAGCTATGGAGCAGCCCTACATGATGGTGTTACTGGTAAACCTTTTTCCTCAGTTACAGTTACTTGGTGGGAGAGGGCCATGCCTGGCAGATCCGATTGATGAGGTTTCAAACACTTGACATGATGCTGCAACATTCCATCTGCAACCATCAATTTTTACTTGGTGGAAGAGGGCCATGACTGGCAGATCCAGTTGGTGAGGTGTGAAACTTGTGAGTACTGTGATGCTGCAGCATTCCATCTATGTACATCAATATAGCAATGTTCCATGGTCATTAATCTACTGATGGGCCACAAAATGGGGCCATGTAAATTGCTAGGTATGTTTTTGTAAAAGATGTATATATCAGGATATTAGAATAATATTGTGATATTGAATGCTACTTGTTCCATCAATGCATCATACAGCCTGTATAACTATATTACCTATATTGCTGCCACTTTTTCCTTTGTCTGCTGAGGTATCAATTTGATACCATTATTCAATCTCAGCTTGCTGTGAAGCATGATTGATAGCATAGTGTGATACTTATCACAAGAGCCAACAGGACTAGTATGTTTACCCCTCAAGAGCACACACACTATGTTTTTGGAAACATTGAGCTACATATTAATGATGATACTTTGATTGTATAGACCCAGCAATTATGAATCTAATGGCATATAACACTTGCCCAGTTGATAAGAAAACTGAAAAGAACTAATATGTATCTGTTCTCCACTAACAGCAGGCAAGTTACACGGCCCTATCAGACAGCATCTTCCTCAGGTTTTATTCTCAGCCCAGGCAGCCATCACTGAGTACATTTCAATCCCTGCTGAGATAGTTAGATATCAGGGAGCAAGCAAGACAGGTACAGGTCATCAGAGAGTTAGTCCTAACAGATGAACAGACTGTAGGGTCATTCATACTGCTACATTGAGGGTACACATTACATACCAATATATACTTTTTGCCCGTACATCAGTAGTGCTACTGAAGACTTCAGTATCCAGTATCAAACCAATGTAATGCACCTGGTTGAAAGGCTGTATATGTCAAAGTGAATGTTTTTCAGAGTTTTGCTATCTCATTACCACATATGACATGTCATGAGAATTCACTATTCAAGCTCAACATGGTGAAGGTGTCCATGTAGTCATGTAACTATTTATTACTGCGGATTTTTGGATTTTCCACATACTTGGAGCAAGACCTGCAGAGCTTGTTCCTGCTGCACAACAGGTTCTCGGAGTGCTATTTCACCAATCACAATGGGTGCTAGTAGTCCTTGACTAGCTCAGCCGTGGACTACCAGCACCCAACAGCCTTGGACAGATTTCTGGAAAGGAGGCTCACTGGGAGACAGTATTTTGCGCATTTCTAGGTCAATTTTGGCCTCAAACCCACATGAAGCACACCATCAGAAAGGTCTCAATGAGCTCTACAATCCGGCCACTATGACATGTATCATATAGTATTAATTGACACGAGATATATGTGTTTCCTCCAATTCACAGCAAAAGTTGGAGTATTCTGCCTTTTGCTCGATGTGTGATGCTTAGTTTCTAACAAGAGTAGTAGCATCAAGTAGAGCTAAATTAGACGCACTTCATGGTATATAACACATGGTACTTCACTGAGCAAGTGATACAGCAAAGAGCCTCTCAATACTGCCTGTGGCTGATTGTTTACTCTTGTTGTGATTGTGGCACTAATAGAAACTTATGCAGCGTATTGCCGCTGTTGTGGTCACCCTTTTTGTAATCTGGATATATACACAGATTCTATTGGTGTACAGCTGTAAAAACCTCACTTTCCATGGCTGCTGGTCAAGCTAGAGCTGAGATACTGACACTTTTGTGAGGGAAGCCAAACAAGGCCAAAGCTCGTGGCAGGGAACGCAGATTCAGTGTTCCCTGCCATGAGCTTTGGTCTTGTTTGTTTTGTGGCTGATCCCAGACTCAAAAATGTATGCCTCACTGTTTTATCTATGCATCATACTAGGCATGTTATATATCATAATGAAGGCCTTGATGAGGTCTATCCAACAGTGCAGCAGCCAGAGGATTGTACATATAATACTGATTGAGTCTCTCAAATACAAATATGACAGGTGGGTGGCTGAGCCCTGTCAATGATACATCTGCTGCCAGTTTCAACCTCAATATAGCAACTGAGGCATAATATGGCAGACTGTGGTGCTACAACTCATAGAAGCAATGCAGACAGGAACATTTCTTTGCTACATCAAGTGCAATGGTATTGTGCTTAGGTATAAACTGACTACTCCTGCTATTCCTTGCACTACTAACAAAAATGAGGCAGATGAGATCAATACCTCATGAGATGGTCATGTGAAGCATTGCTTATAAGATGATCTTCATTTATTGTGTCAGATCAGCAGCAACATGCACTGATCAGAGTATACCAATGGAACTGATGCCCCATTCAGTAGTCCTCACATATGCCCACTGTAAGCAGAGCAGTGGACTCATTGTCATCATTTTGCTCTCCACATCTTCTTATGTCTGGGAGGAAAAGGTCCACCTCAGCCTCAACCTCTATGGTGCTCTATGGTGTTGTCTTAGTCACGTGCGAGATTAAGCCTGTTAACTATTGCACTCTCATTTACATCTTGCACATAGGCTTTGACCCTGGTCTGGGCCTGCTAGCATACTGCATTCACATTCTCTCATATTTGTCTTTCCCATATCTTGTGCCTTGTAGCTGCAAGTGCTAAGTGTGTGGCCTCTCTGCTATATCCCTGCAGAACAATCACGTGTTGACCTGTGTGCAGCTAGGGTTAAGCAAGTGCCCAGAGGGTGTGTTAGCAGTAGTCAAGAATGCAATTAGATTGCATGTAAAGGCTCACCCTAAAAGTTGTAATGCTTTGGGACCCTAACCCCAGATTTGTAGTCCCAGGTTGTATATGGCGCCTATTTCAGAACTAACACCTGATTAGCTGAGTATGAAAATATTTTTCCATGGGGTCGGATTGGCGTCACACAATTTGGCTGGAAGCTCACCCTATAAGAAACGATTTCTTTGTTCCACATCAATTGTAACTATATATGTGCTTTTCTGTTGCATAAACCCCCAAATCCATGATATCTGGTCATTTTTCTCTGAAGAACTCAGAATACTGTCAGAAGGGAACAGAGCTTGCCTATATGCTCATACTGGCTTACAGTATATAGGGATCCACTTTAGATGTCATGTGTTAGGTGCATCCCAATGCTGCATGCAGTTCTTTATTTACATCTATAATGATTATAGCACAAATGAGATATCAGGCAGTGTATTGATGCTCCTTCTACAGTCATCACATCAAGAGTACTCTCTTGCTTATGTAGTGTGATCAAATCCATGTCTGCTAGTGGTCTGAAGCTATAATATCAACAAAAACAGGGGAGACGACTACATGATAGTAGCAAGGGACAAATCAAGACTGAAACACTAACAGGCATCTGCAGGCAGTCCAAATAGGCCCAGATTACCCTTTTTTAAGTCCATATGATGCCTACAGGACAAAATGTGAGGTGTTATGACTCTACTATCATAAGACTATGTGCTTCTACACCTTACAAGCTGAGCGCTACAGGGGGGCAGCATGCTGTGCCATCTAGGGTTTACAAATTGCCCATGAAGAGGCCCTAGTAGTGGATTACAGAGTGGTCAGAGTGGCTGTGCTTAGTGGTCTAGTTCCTAACCCTATAAATGCTAATGGATTGGAACCCTAACCCTGTGTCTGTAGTCTGAGATTGTATGTGGTGCCCATTTTCAAAACCAATAGTTTGTTAGCTGAGTCTCACAATATTTTCCCACGAGCATGGATTGGCGTCACACAACTTGGCTGGAAGCTTACCCCATAAGAAATAATTTCTTTGTTCCTCATCAATTGTAATGCCTTGAGCCTTCCGATCGGACATCTGGACTTACCACACTTTCCTTCATTGGTAGATTTCTGGACTTTTCCCTACATGACCATGACATCATATCTCTTCTTATTAGTTTTTCCTTCGTCTTGTCTTATGTCATTAGGCCTCGGACCCACCGGAGTTCCGATGTTTATGACGCAAGACTCCTTTCCTTATTTGTTAGGCTCGCTTAGTATTTAAGGTGCGCTGGAAGTAGCCTTTGCCTCGGTTTGAATTCTTGTTGTTACTATCCTCGCTCTTGTCTGTATTTACCTCGGTCCAATCCATCCTCTTCCTTTCCCTCTGTTTCTTCTATTGGATCTCCGCTCTCCTCGGTCGGAACTCCCGCTCCCCCGTCTCCTTGTTGGTGCCCTCTAGTAAATAGGGGACACTAAACGAGATCACTCACGGCGTTACTAATAGTTTCGCCGAAGTCCCCAACCCCCGTGTCGTAGCCGTAACTCCCCGGTCTTCCACGGATCTCTGCCAACTCCGCCCATCCATCTGCCTACGGCACGCGTCCTAACAGCGGCCAAGACCACACCGCCAACCAAGACCACACCGCCAACCAAGACCATGCCACCAACCAAGAAGGTCAAGTCTGCCGCTGTGGTGAAGACGTTGGATGACGAGATCGAGGAGATTAAGCCCCCGGCGACCCCGGCCAAGACGACCCTGAAGCCGGCCCCCGCGCAAGACAAGGGCAAGGGGCGCGAGGTGGTCCCGGCCCAGGCCCTGAAGGTCCCGAAGACGGTGCAGGCCCCACAGACCCCGCAGGCCCTGCAGGTCCCAAAGGTCCCGCAGGCCCAGAAGGCGCCGCAAGTGCTGCAGGTGCCAGTGGCCGGGGGTTTGAGAACTGCCATTCTCCCCACGGTCGGAGTCGTGCCTCCGATTGCCAGGCGCGAGGAGGAGTTCCCACTCCTCGACGACCCAACACCGACGTGGGCGGCGGACCCAGGCACGCTCACAATGCCCAATTGCGGGCTGATGGTCCGCCTCTTCACGGAGGTTCAGAGGTGCCATGGGGCCATCAAGCTCCTCCACGAGCGGATCATCAACGAGCTCGCGCAGCGTGAGGAGCTTATCAACAAGGAGGTTGTCATTTTGCGCAAGGACACCCGCATGGTCCTGCGCCAGGAGCTGACGTTGTCGGATGGAGAAGGCTGTTGGCACCGCGATGCTGACGGCCCTCTGGGCGCTCGGTGTACCGGAGGGGCCCGAGGAGGACACGGAGGGTGAGGAAGAGGGCCCGGCAGAGGAAGAGGGCCTGGCAGAGGAAGAGGGCCCGGCAGAGGAAGAGGGCAAGGACAGGGAGGAAGGTGAGGTCGAGGGTGAGGTTAAGGGTGAGGCATAGGTGGTGGGGGTCCGGTGGTTGGAACATCGGTAGTCGGGACATTGGGATTGGGGCTTCAGCCCCAATCTTTGGTAGTTGGGACATTGGGGCTTTGGCCCCAATCTTTGGTAGTCGGGACATTGGGGCTTTGGCCCCAATCTTTGGTAGCTAATTACTGTACTACCATCTAATAGAAAAAAATGTCACGCAAAATCCGTGTGAACCACCGAAAATTTGGGGGTTAAGGCAACCGTGGGGTCTGCAATGGGAACCCGGATACGGCATGCAGAGAATCCGGACCAAACACCTTTGGGCTCAGTAGTCATGACAAGACCCTCAGTGTGAGTTCAGATCCACTGTTAGAACATATGCTGTAGGCGGACGAAGGGACAGAGGTAGCGGAGATCTGAGGAAGACCGGTGGAGTTTCGGCTACAATACGGGGGGTGGGGACTTTGGCAAAACTATTAGTAACACCCTGAGCGATCTCGTCAAGTGTCCCCTATTTACTCAAGGGCACCACCAAGAAGACGGGGAAGTGGGAGTTCCAACGGAGGTGAGCAGAGATCCAACGAGAGAGACGGACAGGATGTAAGTACAGGCCGAAAGGCAAGAAGTAACAACAAGAATCCAAACTAAGGCAAATGTTGTGGATACAACCAGGCCCTCATATTTTCCCCTATTTTTACTTATTTTCCGGACCTTCGACGGGCATTTTACGATATGTAGTGCAGATGGACTTAGAGTAGAAAGGCAAGGGACGTCACATGACCGGTTACCTAACCCCTACCTGCAGACTGAGCTGGTATGCACACAGACCACCCTGGCATTTGTACACGTTTGGTGCCTCCCCAGTAGTATATAAGACCCCCCTATAGCGACCCTAGCCCCCATCTTGACCTCTTGGTCTTTGGGCTAGGTAAGCCGTTGTTTGTATCCCTTACAGTCATCAATACTAATCTTGGTTTTGGGGCTATATTTGCCTTGAAAGTCTAAGTCCGGCGTTGTGTTGACCTTGTGTTTACTGCCCTTGAGTCAGATCACTTTAGTTTTGTAGTTGTAGGTGGTTCCTTATTGCATTGAGTTTAGCTTAGCGACAACAAAGACTACTCGCAGTGAACCTTATATACTAAGTGAACCTAACAAACAAGAAAAGGGGTCTCGAGTCATAGACATTGGAACTCTTGGTGTGTCAGAGGCCTAATGACATAAGACAAGACAAAGGAAGGATTGATAAGAGGAGATATGATGTCACATAAGGAATAGACCAGAAAACTTCTAATGAAGAAAAGTGCGGAAAGTCCGGATGTCCGGTCGGAAGTTCCAATGTGTACACCCAGAGTTCCGGGCACGGATCATGACAAAGTCCCAGCAATGTGGTGGTTAAAATCCAAAAAAAATGCGGAGGTAAAATAAAGTGAAGAAGTAGGTGCACGGGTGTAAAACTCACGGGGCGCAGTCCGTGCCCCAGTCACTCAGGTACTCTGGTCCGGGCTCTATTGAGGCTTGGCGTACTCGTGTGGTGGTGGGGCAGGTGGAAAGGCTGCCCTCACCAGGCGTGTGGCTTCCAAATAACCACGCGCTGTATATGTCTATCTATATTACAGGCAGTATTCAACTGAGGTCGAGCCCAGCGCTATCGCCGCTGGGCTATACTACTCGTAACGACCCGGGCGTGGGTCATTACACTCTCCCCCCCTAGACCCACGTAGGGGTCTTGAAGATAATGATATTATACAGAGGAACAGCTGAAAATTGAAGCAGCATAGCACCATATATACGTTGTGTTACATGCGGTGCACATGCAACACTTTATATATAGTGGTGCAGGAGCCAATTGGGGCTCCTGAGCAATTCAAAATAAATATGCAATATGTACAATGTCGCCAACTGTGGCGACGATATGTCTTGTATACAGGTGCTCGATGTAAGAACCTATGGTGGTATAATGTACAAGAAGACGGCCAATGTTGGCCATCGTACCAATAAATTTTGAACATGTATTGGTCGCGTCAATGCCAACGACAGCGTGAATGGCGCTGTCCATGAATGAATTCTACTGCCATCAAGAGGCAGTGATACGTCTGGTAAGCCTCACAACGTGTGACGTACACGTTGGATTGTAGAGTGTTATATACATATCGAGGCCGTACTATACAGCCTCGGGGTTCTGCTTGCAGTCTACACGGCTGTTTTCACCTGCGGGAGTGCCCGCAGGTCCATCGTTGCCCAACCCCAGCAGCCCCTCCTCGAGGTTCTCGTCACGCCCCTTGTCGTGCCCATCAGTCGTCGCCTGCACATCCTCCATATGGTGCAGAGGGGAAGCGGGCACATTCGATGGACCTGGCACCGGGGCCGGGTCTGCAGCAGGTGCTGGGGGAGGCACCGGGGTGGGAGTGTTGTTTCCTACCACCTCCCGCGGTAGATCCACTGCTATAGTGTTGGCAGGGGGGTTGGGAGGCTGTAAGGATCCCAGGCGGATCCTTAGCACGATCACCGTGCTGGAGACTTAGTGTCTCCTGGAGATAATGCCCACGGTGTGCTACGAGACCTGGGGTGTGTAAGCGCCCATATATTAGATCACCATCTTGTATCTTATCTAGTCGCATACGGCGACCCAAGGTTTGGGCCTTGGGCGCCTGGTGGGGGCAGAGACTACCAACCCCCCACCATCCCACGAGTACGCCGAGCCAATACAGCCCGGTCCAGAGTACTTAAGGGATAGGGGGACCGGTGTCTCGCCCAGTATACTTACACTTTTTTACTCTTGCCGCGACGAACCAACAAGGTTCATAGCCCAATAAGGCTCGACATAACCACATCATCGACACATTCAACCATCTCAACAACCTTATCTGACATCCATCATGGACCCCTCCACTTTGAATTCTCAAAGCTCTAGTCGTGCTGGACGACCACCACGTCCGGAACCCGGTCCATCAGGACCTCCTACGACCCCTCGCCATGCCAGTGCATCGCGCGCTCCCAGCACAACGCGAGCATCCAGCACGACGTGCCCTGCCAGCGCGTCTGGACGACAAAGCGCATCCGGACAGGCTAGCGTGCCCACGCCCGCGAGCGACCGCACTGCACGGAATACCATGCGTGTCCCAGATGCACCAACTGGCCCACCGGTGGCTCCTACCACAGGGGTAAACCCACTGGCGACCCCGCGTGCACCTAAAAGCACTCTATCTCGGACAGGATCGTCCCGCTCAGCACCTGGTGCTCTGCAGCCAGGCGCCCATGATCCACCAAGGATCTGCTCAGCGAGTAGAAGCTTGCAGCTGTCGCTCACCAGCAAGGAGCTGGAACAGATGGGTGCCAACTGGTCCAACATCCGGCAGTTGGCTTCGCGATGCGAGTTGATTCAAGCAACTCCAGCACTCTGAATCCTCGGCGTGCTGCGTGACTCCGCGCAGAGGTACAAGGACCTGCGGGAACAGGTGCTCGCGGTCGAGCAAGATTTGCAAGCGCAAATCGACGAGCTCGTTCAGGATGAGCTAGGCTACGAGCAGCCCGCGGAACCCAAACCACAAGAGGATGACGGGCTGGAATCTGAGCAAGCCTCCGAAGCTCAAGACGCAGGTCGAGGCTCACCTGGTGGATCATCCACCTAGTCTGACGCCGAGCGCTCTTAATCAACAGCGCATGGAGGAAGATTGTGCCGAACATCTTCGGTGTGCTGGATTGATTGACAATGGGCCCCCTGCACCCACAAACCCGGACAATCAAGTCCAGCCACAACGGAGCGTGGTGTTTGGTCAAACTCCTCAACCGTCAATGGCAGGGGTAACCGACTGGGACCAATATGGGTCCACTTCTCAAGCTCCCACCCAACCAAGGCCTCAGGCGACCTCGATGGCACCTCCACAAAGGTTCGCCCTTCATCCTCGTCGCTCCATGGCACCTGGCACGTCGGTGCACCAAGCACCATTCAGTGGACTGGCCTCAGTCCCTGAACAGGAACCCGGAATGGGTTCCAAACTGGCTTACACGGGTTCAGGATATGGACCTCGCGATAACCAGGAAGTTCAAAAACTTCTGGGAATGATCGAGGAGGCTACCTCCAGTCCTCCCGCCTATCTAAAGGTAACAAAGATGTCGTTACCCAAGCCCTATTCCGGCAAGGACGATCTCGACACGTTCGAGATCTGGTTACACAACCTGCTAGAATTCTTCCGCACGCTACGCGTGACCGGTCCGTCTATGGACCAGGATCGGTTAAGGATCCTCGGAGACTGTCTGTCAGAGAATGCTGCCTCCTGGTGTTAGGACGCGTGCCGTAGGCGGACAGACGGGCGGAGTTGGCGGAGATCCGAGGAAGGCCGGTGGAGTTCCGGCTACGACACAGGGGTTGGGGACTTTGGCGAAACTATTAGTAACGCCCTGAGCGATCTCGTCTAGTGTCCCCTATTTACTAGAGGGCACCGACAAGGAGACGGGGGAGCAGGAGTTCCGACGGAGGAGAACGGAGATCCGACAGGAGAGACGGAGAGGAAGGAAGAGGATGGATTAGACCGAGATAAGTACAGGCAAGAGTGAGGATAGTAACAACAAGAATCCGAACTAAGGCAAAGGCTGCTACCAGCACGCCTTAAATACTAAGCGAGCCTAACAAATAAGGAAAGGGGTCTTGCGTCATAGGCATCGGAACTCCAGTGGGTCCGAGGCCTAATGACATAAGCCAAGACAAAGGAAAAACTAATAAGAAGAGATATGATGTCATATAGGGAAACGTCCAGAAATCTACCAATGAAGGAAAGTGTGGTAAGTCCAGATGTCCGATCGGAAGTCCTGAGGCATGTGCCTGGAGTTCCGCGCACGGGTCGTGACACCTGGATGTACAACACTGTACAATCTCCTTCGTGTGAGCGAAGGGACTGGCTCTTCGAGGAGGCCGTAGTTGGCCTATTCCGGAGGTTCATCCACCGAGATACCCATCTCCAGGCGGCCCAGCAGTTTGAGAAACTGTGGTTCGACTTGAGCAAGGGTGGAGTTGCCGCGTTATACGAACACATGCTCTACATCTCAGAGTGGATGTGGGAGAGACCCTCTCCGTTCCAACTCCAGAACAAGTTCATCGAGGCTCTGCCCGAGAGCTATGAGCATGTACTCACTGTCGTGAACGGGCTCTCGGTGAAATATAACACCCTCGCCAAACTCTACCAGGCTGCGCTCGACATGAAGCAGAATACCAAGGCGCTGCAAATGCGCCGGAGAACTCAGACCGCTAGCGGTAGTGGAGGAGCACACACCAGTGCTTCCCTGTCAACCTCTGACCACCGCACTAGCAAGCCGGCAGCAAGCGGACAGCGTAAGACTGTCTCCGTGGAGCACACGGCAAGACCTTTGGTGTTGGGGATCCAACGTACGGGCACCCCTCGGGTGCAACAAGAACGGTCGGATTGACCCAGGGTCCAAGCTGGACCGTCGGCTCAAGTCACTGCGCGACCAGCACCAACCAAATCTGGGTTGCAATGCTTCTCGTGTGGTCAAATTGGGCATTTCGCGACCAACCCGTCGTGTCCCAACTATGGAAAGAAGGCAGCTCAAGGCCAGCGAATGTTCGCGCAACGTGTCATCAACAACACCTCGGACAAGGAGCCGTCCGCAAACCAGGACGAGCCCATCGTCAGCACGGAGGAGGAAAATCCTCCTGAACCGGAACAGGTCGAGGACGACATTGTCCACAACCTCCCCCAATCGGATTACGAGATTGGGGGATCTCAATATGAATCGGAGGACGAAATCGTCCAAAATGATGATGACAAGTACGAGTACACCTTGTACCTGGCTAGCATGCGGGTGGAGGCTATTGCCTCCAGTTCAGGTACCACCAAACCAAGGATCCACAGCATGGCTGTGGCGGCCGACCGTGGCTTATGCCACACGTGGTTATATGACGTGAAGATCCACAAAATCAAGGACCCGATGGCGCAGCCGAAGAGAGTTCACGAGGTGCAGTGAACTCTCTGCACTGAAATACCGATCAACGGTATAAAAGCACTCGTGCTTTTTGATTTGGGCTGCACTACCGACTCCATCACTCCGGAGTTCGCGTACCTCTGCAAGGCTGGTCGGATCGACCTGAAGGAGCCAGTCAGGCTCCAATTGGGGACTAAGGGTAGTCGCACGAAGATCAACTCCGGTGCGCAGGCCGAACTCACCCTGGGGAAGATCCGCGCCCTGCATTACTTTGACATTGTCGACATCGACAAGTACGACGTGATACTGGGAACAGTATTGTGTTGTAAGTACGGCATCATACTAGACTTCGCCAACGACAGGGTCCTCGTAGGGACCCAGAGCATTCTGCTCTTCAAGGAAACTGCCGCTCCTGCTGTCGCAAAGCGACACACAAAGGACACCCACCTGTGGTTTCCATTTTTTGTTACAAGATGACCACAACGACGTCAAGATGGTGTCAAGATTAGGGCCACAACTATAACAATACAAACTCATAACAAGTGGTGTTTGTCATCTTGTGGCCCCTCTATAACAAGCAGTCCTTGTTACCCCCACCTTCAGTTGTTATATCCTCTTGTTACCCCGGGTAGATCCCCAGAAAATGCGCCATTTGGGCAGGGGTCAGCAGAATAGGGGGTACCTGGGCAGAGTAGAATGGGATGGAATGGTCGGATTTGTATGAACAGGGTACCGTTGGAAAGCTATTCAAAAGGGGATTCCAACGCATATTTTTGCATGCAGGGGGGTGGTGTTGCTCAAAAGATATGAGCTTGCACATTTTCGCCAAAAGTGGTCCTATTGTATTGCTTATACCGTCCGAACCATTAGGTGTCAAGCGGATCCCTTTTTATATTCTTACTCTCCTTGAGCATCAGAATCGAATGGTACCCTTCTCATGGAGATCCATCCACTCTGACCTCCCCCCTCCTCCTGCCCCCTCCCACTTATCTGGACATCTGCGCATTGTACATATCGCTCCCGCACGCATAATGCCAATGTGGAGGCGACCCTTTGTCTTCAGATTCATGCAGGCGATTGAATGCCACATTCTGAGCATTCGCAGCAGCTCCAGTATGCGCTGCTACTGGAGTAGAATGAACCGCCCGCGGTGTCATGGGTGGTTTCTGAGATAACAGTCCAGCACGACTGAGTCGGTTCAGTCGTCCCGAGGCTATTCGGTCCTCAGGATTGTCAAGCTCATGCTCTACTTGTTCATCATCAGCCGCATTCGCCGACTGATAGTCCTCACTCGGGCTGATGTGAGTATCAATAGTAGTGACGTTCATAGGTGGCTCGTCACTTTCATCCTCACCGGCGGCTATACCTGCCGCGGGTGTTACTCCTGCTGGATGAGTGGTTTCATCCTCGTCCTGCTCGTCATCTTTGAGTAGATTTTCAAGACCTATAGCCCCCAGAGCCGAGGCGATGGCTCTGTTTGATTCGACTTCCGTGTCCAATACCATCTTGCAGAGTTCTTTGTATCTGCGCCTATTCTGGCGCAGCACTTCTCAGAGGGGAGCTAGGTTCAGCGACGTATCACCGCTGGGCTGTACTATTTGCGATCTTTCTTCGCAAATCAATCGCTATTGCTGGCCCACACTCTCGAGGGTCTGCGAATTCACGGTCAACTGCGAATGCGAGCTGGCTGCGCGCACTGCCGTTGACATGGCAGCGCGTTCTCCGGACGGCGGTCGACCTGTACGGCCTCATTCCTGCAAGATGACAACTCCCAGCCGGTCGTATAGTTGACTGGAAACTCTCAGCTGCGCTAGGCTGAGATTCGGAAGGGAGGGGACTGAGGGCCGCGCCTGACGTGGCGCAGCCAGAACCAGATGGTGGTTCTTGTCTGGATGAGTGGTGTTGTTGGTGCCACTCAGGTACATTACTTGGGGGGTCCATTCTTGCTACTTCGGGCAAGGACTTTGACAGTTGATGATGATGGGGGCGGGGGTTCTTGAATGCAGGTGACGTGTGACACGTTGAGTCCCAATCTGTGGGCAAATATCACGGTTAGAGTAAAAAGGTGTAAAACTTACGAGGCGCAGTCCGTGCCCCGGTCACTCAAGTACTATGGTCCGGGCTCTATTGAGGCTCGGTGTACTCGTGTGATGGTGGGGCAGGTGGAAAGGCTGCCCTCACCAGGCGCACGGCTTCCGAATAACCGCGCGCCGTACGCGTCTATCTACGGTACAGGCGGTATCTCGGTATCTACCCGAGGTCAAGCCCAGCGCTACCGCTGCTGGGCTATACTACTCGTAACGACCCGGGTGTGGGTCATTAAAACAGGGCATAGCAAACACTAAATAAATGATGGAGTAAACAGGCACAAAATCTGTGTCATGGTCCGGTGAGTGGTGGAGATAATGTATATGTGTGTAACATATCTGTGTCATATTTTAGTGAGAGGTAGAGAAACATAACAATGACAAAGGTTCGTGGGACTTCAGGATGGGCATATAACCAACAAGATATGTCATTACAAACACAAAGTGTGCTGGTGGTGCACGTATGAGTCTGGAAAGGCTGTCAAGAGTGTAGCAGGTTCACAGAAAAATAGGGATGCACATTGGATGAGTACTCACTGGTTTGAAATCATAATAATTACGCCCTCACATGTAGCAGCTAGGAGAGTTGGGTTAGTTGGAATGTAGATAGTAGACACAGTCACTCTGATGTATAGTGCTCAAGGATTTTCTTTGGCAAAAGGCAGAGAATCATTCAGCATTCTTGTTTGCATCCTGCAACTAAGCACCCTCAGCTCCAACCCCCAAGCACTGTCCACGGAGTCAGGGACTGGTCCTTGCATCATTACAAAGAACCTAATGTTCATGGCTAACAGTGATGGTGCTTGTCACACGGGCCAATTTGGGCCCAAAATTCACCAGACGGTCTACTGTACAGTCCAATAAATGGCAAAAGGCATGGATACCAGACTATCTAAAGCCTCCCTTCTGCACTGTATTACACGTTCATCCTTGGAACATCATGATCAAACCTTACTGTCATGTACTGTCATCACTATGTTCCAATCACTGAGCTGAGTAGAAATATGGAGGTATGGTCACTTGAGACTGAGGACTGCCAGCACGGCCTACCCCATCAACTGTGTAACATCTTCAGGGGGATACTTGGTCTGAGCAAAGGTCAAGATCCTAAAAGGCTGTCAGAACAAGCAAGGGCACAGCGTAGATTGTCTCACCTTTTCAGGCTTTGGATATACTTTCGGCTAACCTCGTCGTTGAGCACATGTGCAACCTGGTCGGCGGAAATCTTCTCTCGAGCGGACCGTTCGTGAATACTGGGGAACGTTCAGCAACGTGTTCCTATTGATGTCGAGATCATACGCACCCAACCATGGTGACACCGATGGGCCATGGAGCATTGCCAATAGATAGGCGGAGGTACGAGTCGTTCGCTTTCTGATACTGTCGTTTCTGCATGTAATGCACGATTTCCGCTATTCTGGCTAGCACATCTGGAGGTAGGTTCTGCGGAAGGTTCAGCGCGCGGACACAACGCGGCCGCTCACAGACGGACGAACCCTTGCTCGCAAGAGCTTGAAGAGTGGCTTGAGGTACTCCGCAGATTGTCGCTGCGTAGCCGCCGCCAGCTTGCCCTGGGTCGTGCGCTTGATATTTTCTGCAGATGCGTAGTCAGTCTCGCGGTCGCCGCGCGTACACGAAGAATCTCGTACCAGGGCGGTCGTCCATCCATTGTTCCCATTCCTTCAGCGCTCTCTTCAAAGCGTAGTAGATGATAGGGTACAACTTGTCTGGGTCCGTCTTAACGAGCTCGAGGTCCAGGATCTCGCTAACCAGAGACGCGTCGGAGTCCTTCTTCTTGCCCTTGTCACGCGCAGAATCGTCCTGGACCTGCCTATCCTTCATCTGCCGCTCGACATTCTCCACATCTTCAAGCGCTTTCTTGAAGTCGTTCTGGCCGCCGTGCCGTTCATGGTCCTTCTCCTCAATGAGCTCCAGGGCGCGAAGACGCAGCCGGCGGTCCTTGTCAGACTCGCCGAAGAGGCGTATAGGCTGGCCTTTCGCGCGGAGCCGCCGGACGGTCTCCTCGTTGGAGATGTTGAACGACGTGGAAGAGTCAGGAGCGGGCGAGCCACCGGCTGCACTACCCTCCGGATACGGAGACTTTGTGGACCTGCGGGCACTACTAGACTGTCCTCCATGCGATGAATGAGACGAACGATAGGAGAGGGATGAACGCTAGCCACACTCACTCTTGCCGCTGCCTTCTCTCGCCTGCGCTGTTCCCGTTCCTGCTCCTCGCGTTCGCGCTCTTCCCTCAGCCGCGCCTCCTTCTCCTCTCTCTCCTTTCTTTCCTGTTCTTCTTTGAGGCGTTCGAGTTCGCCGCGGCGCATGTACTTGGTCGGGCGGGCGCCCTCGGGTATGGGGATGTCGAGCGCCTTGCGCTTGACGGCGATTTCGGCCTTGAGAGCGTCCATAGCGGTGGTGCGGCGAGTATAGGGCGCAGAGACGCAGTGAAGACTAGAAATGCAAGTGCGACTGAGCAGAGCACAGGACGGGAGGATGGTGGCTGAGAGGAGAGCGAGTGATGGGCGAGCTCGAGGCCGAGACGGGCGGATGCCGGGACTGGGTCGGGCGAGTCCGCGCGCGGCCGTTTCTCAACATCCTCCACCCTCCTTCTGTCCACCACCCCCTCGCTCTCTCTCCCCCGCACGCTCACCTCAGCACTCGCCATGTCTGACCTCTCGAGGTGTGTCTTGCTCGAATATATCCTAGCTTTTGCGGCAATTTTTGACGCAACGTCATCGCAGCAAATACGTCCTCCAGACCGCCGGGTTCGACGGTGAGCACGCTCGCCCTCGCAGCGACCTCTGTTAGCTCAACGACGCATCCAGCCCGCTTCCCCAACACCAACCAGACGCGCCACTGGTCTGTACCCTTTCGTGTCCTCTCCTCGCCCCTCCTTTACACTCTGACACCGCGCCTTGCCAACCCCCTCCCCCCTCCCGACCGCATCCGAACAGCTTCCAGAACTACACGGACTACTTCAAGTGCATCGCCGCCAAGGGCGAGGACTACGCGCCCTGCAAGCAGTTCAAGCGCGCCTACAACTCCCTCTGCCCCAGTACGTCTCGCTGTGCTTTTGTCTCCGTCCTCTTCTGACCATGCATGCCCCTATTACCCCATCCTGTTTGGTCGAACAGACGAATGGGTGTGTCATCGTCTAACAAGCCTCATTGCCCTAGTCAGCTTACACGACGCTTGACAGATCACCAAGTGGGATGAGCAGCGCGAGAACGGCACCTTCCCCGCCTCACTCGAGCCCTAAGCACTCTCTTTGAACGCTGCATGTACCGAACTTGGAGGGACCAGAGAGCCCGTAATTGTAATCCCTGTCCTCGTCCACTGCTAGCCCAGCAATCTAGACGTCATGCATACCGACCACCGTCCAACGAAGACGTTCACCGCATTACGCCGCTACGTCAACGAAGACGGCGACGCTGGGTATCTACAACGAAGGTACTAAAGCACGATCCGACCGCTCTGCTACTCGACCAACAAGGTATAAGATTAATCAGTACAAACGTCCGCGAACGTTACGATAGGAGATAGAAAGCTAGTCAAAGGAGTGTGTGCGAGGTATATACGGCGAGCGGCCTCGTCCTCGGCCTGCTTGCGAGGACTAGGAACTATGGGTAAAGTAGTAATCTATCTAAATGTACAGCGCATACGCCCCAATGACCGGTCGATGGTCGCTGCGCCCCTCAAGCCTGCGCATCCCGCGGTCATCCAGCGTGTCGTATTTCAGACAGATGACTTCCCCTCGCTTGGGAGGCGGTGGAGGCGGCTTCGGCGTCCCAGGGGACTCCGCAGACGGCTGCATAACCGCCTGCTGAGCCCCGTCGCGATACAGGAACGGCAGGAGCCAGCGGAAGACAGGCGTGCTCGTAGAGGGCGCCGAGTTCGGCACCGTCGTCAGCTCGAGCGGGCTATCCTGGTCTGCAGCAGGAGGGCCGGGAGCGGCGCCCAGGATACCCCCGACGTTGAGCACGGGCGAGATGGTGTTTGCATGCCGCATGGGCACGCCTCCGCCGGAGGCCTGCGGTACCTCGTGTGAAAGCGCGCGGGCAAGTGGAGGGTCCGCAGTGGCCTTCGGGAACGAGTCAACCGATCGCACCTGGGATAACCGTCGCATGGGAAGCCCCTTGGAACGAGTAGGAGAAGCAGGAATGGTTGCCACCGTCGGCTGCCGAGTATCCAGACTCGGTCGTCTTGAGGATGGCAAGGGAAGTGGAGGGTGGTAGGAGGTCTGCTCGCCCACACTCGGCGTATGCTGCGCGATCTCGGGGTGGTGCATAGACCATGTCGAGTCTCGACGGGCCCGAAGAGAGGATGGTCGGAAAGCGTGGAAGATCTGGCCCATCTTCGCGCGGAGCGGCATGAACCGCTGAGACTCGCCGTCCTCTGTGTCAGTATCAGGCTCGGGCCTGATTGTAGACTTCCACAGTATCCGGTCGCACCTACAAACAAATCAGGGTGAGCATCTCACCAACGCGTACGCATGCCTACACCCACCAGCTCGGTACCCGCTGCTTGTGAGAAGAGTCATAGACACCCTTTTCTTCCTCCTCTTCCAGATCCACGTTGTTCTCACTGAGCGCGAGATGTTTATGAGGTCGTGCGTTTGCCGCGTCTAGAAGTGCCGCCTGGAACTCCTTATTCCTCCCCGCGGTGGTCTGCCTCGGGTCCGCCGGGTCTACGGCCGTCGACGGGGTCGGGGGTGGCATCTCCTCTGTGGTGTTCTCGCTCGCCCGCCGCGACGGAGGCGGCGACTTCGCCGACGACCAGCTCTGCCGCCACTTGTGACGCTTCTTCTGACGCTGGACCTGGCCATGCCCCTGCGACGTCGGGCTCGACGCGGCAGACCAGATGGAGACCCACTTCTGCTTAGCCTTGTGGGCGGCTGCGGCGGTCCACATCTTGTGCACCAACAAGTTGGTCGCGCTCGCGCTGGCCGGTGGGGACTGTCCAAAACCACCAGCGGACGGTGGGGAACTTTCCGGCTCCTCGTCTTGGTCAAAGTCTGTCTGGCGGGATCGGACGGACGTCCACACTGACGAAACGACTGACGCAGCCTCGCCGTCGTACTCGCCCTCTTCATCGTCTCTCTCCGCCTCCATGCCCTGTGGGGATGCTCGTTCCTCAGGCATCACTGTCCCTTCGTGCTCTTGTTCTACAACCTCCGACAGTAACTTATCATGTTTCACCCCGCTGCTGAGCGGCTTTGGAGGCGGCCGCTTGAAGGAACGATGCCGTGAGCGCTTGTAAACGTCGTACTTGAATGTGGGCGGGAATCGGATGGCCGCTTCACGGAAGCCGGAGAACCAGTCGCCGGTGGCCATCACCTTGCGCAACTGGTCGAACTCGAGTGCTTGCTCGTAGTCTGACAACCCCGTTCGTGAACATGTAACTGCAGGCGTGCTTAGGAAGTGCCATACCTTTTCGTGAAATGAGCCAGTCAGCATGCAACCGGGTGATGTCTAGCCTGAAATTGAGGTCCCCGAAAATGAAGCTGAAATCGAACCGGTCGGTGATGTCTAAACATAATCGGTCAATGTTGTGCTCTGAGAATTATTGCAATTCAGGGCTTCACCTTCAGCCATAAACCGCGGGTCGTCCGGAGAAAGGTAGTCGTCAACCGACAACTCGGCCTGATTCCAGATTGCAGGTTCAGCATGCTGACATGTCCTGCGGGTCAGAAACTGACCTTGATTTTGGCCAAGTCCGCTAGTCGATGGTGTACGCGCCCTTCGTGCGCTTCAGAAATATCAGGCTATTGCGCTTCACTCGAATGATAGGCATGGAGCAGTCTTACCAGCGAGGTGGGCATTGATGAACAGCAAGGTAGTGTTGGCTAGTTTCACGCTCACACCAACACCACCCTTGTTGCCCACACGGCCCCCGATCAGCCCAGTTGTCACCGCGGATTTCGAGGTGCCTGTGGTGGTGGTTAGAAAGCGCCTGGGAGTTAAGCGAGCAATCTACCTTGAACGAGAGGCTTCACTTCTCGATGGATGAAGACGGCAAGGTAGAGGCCCATCATGCGCTCTTTGGTTACTAGCTCGTATGGACCCATTCGCAGTGTTTCGTGCTGGGTCTTGAGGTTCGGATCGGACGTTACGACGCCGTTGGGACCTGCTGCTGGTGGGTGGCTATACCAATTCTCGAGAATAGAGGACCAGCTGGAGGGAGGGTGATGATGCTCGTAAGACTTGTCTGTGGGCGACAGCAACTCGGCCTCTGTGCTCTTGCGATGTACGGATTCGTCAGCCTCCACGGGCAGAAGGGAATGTCTAGAACGAGAGTTGTCCTTGTCTTTATTGAGCTTGAAGCCTGCACCGAGAGCCATGGGGATGCCTGTGGGCCCTGCATCAGTATACCGCAAGGTGGCAGGATGGTACGAGACTGACCGGACGCGCTGGGACATTCCTGACCTGCGCTTATGATGATGTCAAGCGGGAGGCGAAGGGGGGGAGAAGGGGTGAACTTACACGATCACGACGTGATACGGATGGTCTGCATTAAGAGGGAATGCGGGTAGAGTGGATGTAGCGGGAGTGTCTTGAGGAAGGGCAGGGTTGGATATTGAGACGGAACCGAGCAGCTCCTCTACGTCACCCTGGGCTATGTGAGCGGAAGACGGTTCGATCGGGGGCAGAGACGGACCTTTGGGAGGGAGTCATGCATGTTCCACGTCAGTATGCGGACCTTGATGAACTTGGGGGGCTCTGGAGGAGGAGGCGGAGTTGGTGCAGGAACGTCGGTGGGAGGAGGGGCGCTTGGGGGTGCATGCTGGGACGGAAAGAGAGCCTGGAGGCGAGAGAGGACATTTGAGTGTGCTACAGGACCCCCCGATGTCAGCAGCCGTTTTATCATTTGACCGGGGCGTGCGTACGTTGTCGGGTCGGGCGTGGAGTTGGCTCTCTGGAGACGTCTGGACTGTGTGCGGGCGTGCTGGTGCCGAGTGCGGGGATCTCGAGCGGAGGCGGGGATTGGATGGGCGGGAGCACGATCTGGTCAGTGGCCATCGCGGGAGACGGCGCCGAGCATGTATACAGCGGCGGTGCGAGGGCGAGGGCGAGGATGCGGGGGCGGGGAGGGGGAGAAGGAGGAGGAGGAGGAGGAGAGGGAAGGAGCGAGTGCGGCCACGCGCTGGGTGAGACGCGTCGAGCGACCGCGCGCCGCGTTCCTCTTTCTCTCCTTCTCCTCCTCCTCCTCCTCCTCCCTCCGCCACCTCAGCCCTCGCCGCTCGCGCCGGGACCCTTCTCACTCTCCGCGACGACCCTCACGAACCCCGCTTACATGACCAGTCGCCGCTGATACAGAACACTCACCATGAACATCAACCAGCTGCAGCCTCAGCCACAGCCGCAGCTCCAGCGATCCTCCAAGGAGGCCTCCGAGAAAGAGGCAGACGTACGTGCTCTGATTCCTTCCGCGTCTTCGTTACTGAGTCGGTACACCATACAGTTCCTCGCGCTGCGGCTGCTGAACAAACGTTCGCGCGTACGCCTCTCCCCCCAGTCTCTCGACCTCGACGCTCTCCCCGGCAAAGGTCGCCTGTTTGCTGTTGCAAACCGTGCAGGCTGGTATGCTGCCGCCGTCCGAAACGAGGACGGCTCACACGGTGCGCACCTCCTTCCTCCAGCTACCTGCTACTGCTGAACCTTCAATAGCTCTCGCGCTCTCCCCTTTGACCGACCTCCGCTCCGCCTTTTCATCCTCGTCTTCCGATGGTCCAATTTCGATGCAGCCGCGTGTGTCCCTGCCTCTTCCTGCGACACCCAGCATCGTCGTCTTTACCCAAGACGACTCCCGGCTCCTTGTCGCGTTCACCAATGGCCCTGTCAGCGTGTACGACTCCCAGGCCCTCTTCCAATCAGGTCCCGTGGCGCCTCTACATGCGTTCCCATTCACTGCACGGAAGCCGGTCAAGGATCTCCTCCCCAGCCCAGGTGATATGCACCTCGTCGCCGTCGTGCGTGACGCAGGGGACGCGATGCCTGTGGAGATTCTCGACGTCCAAAAGCTGGCCTCCGTCGGCGGATGGAACCCAGGCGGATCTCCTGCGACGAATCCTGTCTCAGGTATGTATATTTATGTTTTACATGCTAACGTATCACTCCAGCTCACCTTTCTCCCCAGCGTCATGGTCGCCCAAGGGCAAGCAGATTGCAATAGGCCTCGAAAGTGGTGACATTGTCACATTTGCCCCCACTGACACCTCTGCTGTCAAAAGCGTCGTTCCAAGGCCGCAGGGCTTGGACGGCCAGAGCGTCATATCGGTCGTGTGGCTCTCCAACCCAGAGTTCCACGTCATATACGCCCCGGCAGGTCAGCTAAGTCCCGATACCGAGCAAAGCCACTACGTTCTTTCGCTGGACTCTCGGGCGAACATGGCAGGGGACGTCAAGTTGGCAAATCCCTACCTGTCCTTCCCAGGGCTCAGAC
Source organism: Trametes sp. AH28-2 (assembly GCA_001304625.1). Classification (NCBI taxonomy): domain Eukaryota; kingdom Fungi; phylum Basidiomycota; class Agaricomycetes; order Polyporales; family Polyporaceae; genus Trametes; species Trametes sp. AH28-2. The sequence continues at coordinate 40,402 of KQ464108.1, forward strand.
CTCCTGGCTGCTTCATAGTCACTCTGCGTGGTTGGGAACCGTCCAGGCTGCTCCTCTTCGTCGGTGACAGCACCTCGTCAGATATCGGTCTTCTCGGCAGTTTGACGGACTCGTCCTCCGCGCTGGACTCGTGGTACAACCTCACCCTCGAGGAGACCTCTACCCCTTCGGTCCCTCTGGATGCAGACATGAATGACACTGTCCCCCTTGGCCTTGAGCTGGACTTGACCAACGACAAACCATTCACGTACACCGGGCCTTCGGGTGAAGATATGGACGTCCCTCCCCCGCCAATCATGTACCTCTACGCGAGCGACGGCACGCTGACGGGTTGGCATATTATCCAAACACAAGGCGTCGCGTATCCCGGGATGATCGCGGCCTCTGCTTCTGCACCCTCCGTCTCCCCAGCCACCTCCACGTCGACCGATTCTCCAGCCACTCAGAGTTCCTTCGCTGCTCCAGCGCCTAACACCAGCCAACCAAGCGCGTTTGGTTCGACAGGCAACGCTGCAGGATCGGGTGGGGCGTTCAGCGCGTTCTCTGGTGCACCCTCCAAGTTCGGAAGCATCGGATTCGGGTTCGGTGCCCAGCCCTCCTCGTCACAGACACTGCAGGCACCCCCACTGTCCGCCCCTTCGATATCAGTTGAAATGGCATCAGCCAGCGAAGATTCCATGGTATCCGAGACAGATAGCGGCCTCGGAGGGATGTCCCTGGGGGGCAGCAGCGACAGCTCTGAGCCCAAGCCTGGCGCAGGTACTACGTCTATGTTCGGCTCCTTCGGGACCCCGCAACAGCAGCAGAGCTCCTCTTCCTCCAGCTCACCGTTTGGCGGCGGCCCCGCTTCCAGCTCGACATTTGCTACATTTGGCTCTGGACCCATCAAGCCTGCGACAGGTTTTGGCTCGTTTGGCGGCAGCGGTTCCTCCGCCTTCGGGTCCGGAAGCGCATTTGGGAGCGGCAGCAGCGGTGCATTCGGGAGCGGTAACGGGGGCGCGTTCGGTGGAGGAGTGTCCGCATTCTCATCCAAACCAGCGAGCGACAACGACTCGTCCTCAGGATCTTCCTCCGAGTCCAAACCTGCATCCGCCTTTGGTCAGTCCAGCTTCGGCCAGTCAAGCTTCGGGCAATCCAGTTTTGGTGCGGCTGCAGCCAAGCCAGCATTTGGGCAGTCTGCCTTTGGACAATCTAGCTTCGGTCAGCCCGCAGCTAGCAAGCCTGCGTTTGGACAGTCTACCGCGTTCGGCAGCTCGTCCTTCGGATCTACCACTCCCGCCAAGCCCCCAACCTCCAGCGCCTTCACAAGCGGCACCAGTAGTGGCAACAGTGGGGGTGGCTTCGCCGCCTTCGCAGCAGCGCCCGCGTCCTTCGCCAGTGCTGCCCAGCAGAAGACGCCCGACGCCAAGCCGGTGTGGGCATCGAGCAGCTCTCAGCCGGCGGAACAGAAATCGCAGGACACCCCGGCCACAACGGGCGGCGCGTTTAGCGGAGGTGCATTCGGGACCGCGAAGCCTGCGGAATCGACGAGTAGTGCGTTCGCGCTCGCGAAACCCGCTGAGTCAACGAACAGCGCGTTCGACACCGCCAAACCAGCCGAGTCGACGAGCGGCGGCGCATTCGGTGGACTAGGACAGTCGAGCCAGGGAAGTGCTTTCGGGAAGACGTCGTTCGGGCAATCCTCATTTGGCCAGTCATCGTTCGGCCAGTCGTCGTTCGGACAGTCGTCGTTCGGACAATCGTCATTTGGCCAACCGTCATCGGGACAGTCGGCCTTCGGGCAATCCGCGTTCGGGCAGACGTCTACCCCGGCCACGACTCCATCGAAGCCAGCGTCGACGACGCCATCCAGTGGTGGATTCGCCAGCTTCGCAACGGCTGGTCCAAGCGCGTTCAGCGCTGCCGCGACGCAGAAGTCATCGGGCGAGTCGAAGCCTGCATGGGCGACTGCTAGCGAGGATAAGCCAAAGGAGCAGCAGGAACAGCCCAAGTCAGCGTTTGGTGCTACACCTAGTGCAACGAGCGCATTCGGGGGAGCGCAGACATCCTCGTCCACGCCAACAACATCCACAACACCAACGAGCTCCCCTGAGAAGCCTGCAGCCCCCGCGACGCCCGACGCGACCCCGCCTGCCACTCCAGCCCCCAAGCCAGCCTCGGCCTTCGCAACGAGCACCACCCCGGCCACGCCCGCGACCGGCGGCGCATTCGGCGGGCTGGCCACCTCTGCAAGTGCCTTCCCCAAGCTGCAGTCCGGTTTCGGCGCGTTCGGCAGCACGACACCGAGCTCGTCCCCGTTCTCCGCCAAACCTACGACCACACTCCAGTCAGGCTCCTACTTCGGGCAGACCTCCTTCCATACTGCGAAGACGGATGACAAGGACAGTACGACGAAGCCTCCGTCAGCGTTCGGAGCGCCATCGCCTCTCGGGCAGTCGTTCTTCGGGAAGCCGTCCTTCGGCTCCCCGTCAGCATTTGGGGCGAAGCCTGCGGCAGCGCCGCCGACGCCTATCACAAACACGAGTGCGTTCAGCGCGTTCAGTAGTGCCACGAGTCCGTTCGCGGCCGCGGCGAGCGGGGCCAAGAAGAGCTTCGGGGACATGTTAAGGGAGAAGGACGGCGAGAAGGAGGAAGCCAAACCGCAGGGAGTCAGCAGGACCGCAGAGGAGTGGAAGAAGCCTGTGTCCGTATTCGCTTCGCTCAAGCAGGCGGCTGCAGAGAAAGGTGTGCTGCACATTCCCAGTGATCCTGTTTTCTTTGACATTGACCAATAATTCTCCGCAGGTGAAGGTGCTGAAGACGAGGACGAAGAAGTTGGCAACACCTCCTTCCGCTCGCAAGATGACGATGACGATGACGCGTACGAAGGCAGCGATGCAGGCGACGACGGTATCGACGACTTCCTCAAGTCCGACGAGGAAGAGGAGGAAGGTAGCGAACCAGACGAAGAGGAGGAGGGGGAAGCGGAGGAGGACGAAACAGCAGCCGTCCAATCCGAAACGCCCCCTGAATCGCCCACTGCGAAGCAGCCTGCACCTGCGCAGACCCCATCCTTCTTCGTCGGCGGCGTCTTTGCATCCAAAGACGCTGCAAAACCTCCCAGCCGATCTCCCTCAACGTCTCCAGTGCCTACTGTGAAGATTGAGCCGGAGAGCCCGAAGGCCGTTCCGCCACAGCAAAGTAGTGTAGAGTCATCCACTGCTCGTCTATCCCCAACACCTTCCGAGCTTTCCACCCCTGAAGGCAAGGGAAAGGGTGTAGTACGGGAGAAGAGCACCACGCCCCCTGGCTCGCCTGCCAGTGCGCCCACGGCACCAGCGAGTCGTGCCACGTCTGCGCCACCGTCTTCCTCTCCCGCAGCTGCTCCTGCTCAGAGCATGCTCGGTGTTGGTCGTCCCTCTACGCGACCCACCCGTAGCTCGCCGTTGGCTAGTCAACCAATCAGCGGTGACGACGGCTCGGACGAGGAAGAAGCTGCACAAGACGAAGAGGAGGAGGAGGAAGAGGAAGGAGAAGAAGAGCGAGAGACATCTCCATCCAAGAAGGCTCGCTCAGCCTCTCCTTCAGTCCCAACTGTCTCTAGGAAGAGCCCTGCTCCCTCTCACACCTCCAGACCCAAAACACCACCGCTACTTTTCGGCCTAGGCGGCCCAGCAAAGCCGCCTGCCCCCTCGCCTTTCTCGCTGTCTCCCGCAGCGTCCCCTTCTATATTTGGTGCAAAACCTGCATCACCTCCTACTGACAAGCCCGCCGAGCCCTCCAAGCAATCGCCCCCGGCGACGGGTCAAAGTGCTGCTCCCCCGCCATCAATATTCAATGCACCGCCGGTGTTCTCACCACCTACTGCCCCACAAGGAGGTATCTTTGGGCAAAAGCCCGCTACCCCAGCAGGTGGTAGTGTGTTCGGAGAGAAGCTTGCCACTCCCACTACCGGGCTGTTCACCCCACCCGCTGGCGGCCTGTTTGGTCAAAAGCTGGCTGCTCCCGCTGGCAGTTCGTTTGGCCAACCACACCCCGCACCTGCATTTGGCTCACCGAGCCTGTTCTCCAAGCCGACCCTCCCGTCACCAGCGCAATCCCCCTCTCCGACGACTACCTCTACGACGACGCCTGCCGCGCCATCGCCCCCCGCTCCGCTCTTCGGTAGTGGTGGGTTTGGTACACCCGGGCAAGCCGCGAAACCCACAGGGTTCGGTGTATTTGGAAAACCCGCTACGCAACCCCCCGTCACGCCGGGCCCCGTTCCACCTGCCGCGCCTTTCCAGCCTCCCCCGCCGTCCCAGGCGGTTGTGGCGCAAGGCATGCAGACCGAGTGCCTGTACCTCTTCTCCAGCCTCGCAAAAGAACTCGAAGATGTACGTGCACATTCGGGCGTTTTCTCTTACTCTCACTGATGCTTACCCTGCCATAGCTCAAGGCGCTCGCCGGTCGCGCCAGTGCACGCGCTGCTCAGCTGCACAAACCCGGCAGCGGGAATAAGACGGCACAGGACCTCGTCGACCCCACGAAATGGATATTGGGCGACCTTCCGCAGTTCAAGGAGATCATGAAGGAGGTCGAGCGCGAGCTCGAGAAGTGGGAGAAGGAGAAGGCAGTGGTCATCTCGGCCATCCGCGAGCTCGAGAGCGACATGCTCAAAGGTACGTTGCTGCTTGAGAAGCAGTTGGTAATGGAATGTGCTGAATGGAGGCATTAGCTACGACACGGAAAGAGGAGATTGCACGTTTCCACAGGGCGTCGCAAGACACGGAGTTCGCTCGCATGCTCAAGGCGCGCACCCTGAGTCCCGAGCACCTCGAGACGCAAGCTCAACTGCGGAGGGAGATTCGAGTCAGTCCCACTAATCCTCGTTGTTTTCTTTCCGCTGACCTGATCCTATGCAGACCATGCGCGGGAAGATACAGCAGCTGGAGGATCACATTCAAGCGTCCAAGAAGAAGCTGAGCAGCGTGCAGAACGGGAAGGCGACTCTCAAGCCGCCCTCTCTCGATACGATCAATCGCACATACCGTAATATCGACATCGCGATCGAGCAGGAAGAAGAGGGTGTCTCCTCCCTTGCAGACCGCGTCGCCCAGCTCAATCTCTCCTCCCGCTCCCGCGGCACGCCCTCTTTCTCCGCCTCGGCGCGCGACAAACGCCTACCCGACCGCACCGAGCGCGTCGGGCGCGAAGTGACGCCCAACATCGCCGCCTCGACCGCCGCGGCGCTCAACGCCGAGCGCAGCGCGCAGAAGCTCAAGCGCGCGCTCCTCAAAGCCCGCAAGGAGCCGCTGCTCAACACCAAGGCCATCGACGCGCTCCCGCCCGCGCGCGAACCGCGGTCCATGCGCAAGCCGCCGCTGCTCGCGCCCGAGTCCGGGCTCGGGGTCGGCGCCGCGTTCGCCGCGGGCATGATCAACGGCTTTCCGCCGGGGGTGCTCACACCCATGGTGCCCCCGCCTGTACCCATGTGGACGCCGCCGCCGCCAGGGAGCTTCGGGGGATCTCCAGCATGGTCGGGCTCGCCCCCGTACAGCGCAGAGGAGAGCTCACCGTCGTCCGGTCGGCTCGGCGCGATGCGCCCGGCGAAGGAGCGGGGGCACGGGCGGTCTGCGCAGCCGTCGCAGGGCGCGGAGAAGCCGCCGCCGTCGCTGCCGCCGCCTGCGGGGTTCAGCTGGGGCCCGCTGCCAAAGTTCGAGTCGGCGAATTCGACGCTGCCGGGCTTCACGTCGTTCAGCAGCATCAAGACGGAGAGCAACAGCGGGTCCCCGGCGGTGAAGGTGAAGGAAGAGGAGAAGGACCTCGGGTCGTCTTGGATTTCTGATGGGTTCGGGGCGTCGACGAGATGACGCGACGTGGGTATGCTCGCGACGAACGTAGACTGCTGTAAAACGCCATGTATTACCAAGTGTCTAGCGTAGGCTACGGCTACAAACGACTCTGACGGTACGCGCAGTATCTAGCTTCACTTGCCGTTCACTCTCGGCTGTTCCTGCTCGCCGTTCGCCGCGGGCTTTGGCTCAGCTTGTTCAGCTTCCGGGGCGTCCTCGAACTGCTCTGCGGGTGCGGGCTTGTCGAACGGGTTGTAGATGATGCTCTCGAGGTGGGAGAGCGCGGCCTGCAAGGATCACGAGGACCGAAAAAAGAAAAAGCAGGTTGGCGCGGGGTGTCTAGTACGGGGCGAAACGGCTATTATTGAGGAAATCGCTGCGCACCCTCCCGACCTCGCTGAGCTCCTCGTCGTGGCCGCCGGTGAAGGTCTCGAACTCGCCGGGGTCGACGAACGCGTCGTCGTCGTCGTCCATCTCGTCGTCCGCGCCGGGGTCTGGGTGGAGGGACGCGCAGAGGGAGAGGGCCTCGAAGATGGGTTCGACTGTGGGACGCAAAGTGAGACCACGGTCCAGGGCAGAACAGGCCACACGGACGTACGCGCAGAGGGGTTTTGTGGGAGGATGGTGAGTTCGCGCATGTCCGCAAGGTCCTCCTCGTCGTTTTGTGGCTTCGCATCCTCGGCCGCGTTTACCGAGTCGTCGAGCTGGCAGTAGATGGAGGGGCCCTTTTCGCCGCGGGAGATGGCATGGAGGGTGATGGAGGGGTACTCGACTTGAAATCCGCGTCCGGTCGCCGACATGAAGACGAGGTGGCTGAGAGATTTGTGAGCGAGCAGTCGCTGTAAGATACGCGTTTCGCACCTCTCGATCACGTATAGGGAGCCGTTCGCGGCATCGTCTGCAGAGAACGCGTCAAAGGGCGGGTCGAGGGTCACGGAGACGTTGTCCTCCTTGTGGCGGAGGACGGGCGGGATGTCGGCGAAGGAGGCGGGGGTGGACGCGACGAGGTTCCTGTGTTCCTCGGGGGAGATGAACTTGGGGAGCGCGTCGATGAGCACGATCGCCATGCTGCGTGTGTTTTGTGTCTCTGTCTGTGTTTTGTGGACGAGGACAAGCAGCGAGCGAGAGAGATCGAGATTGGATCTGCATGCAGTGTGGGCGCCTGGCTGTGCCCTGGCTCGGTCGACGCTGCCGAGCTCGCGCTCATTTCTCTCTCCCGACGTCCACGACCTCCTCCTCGCCGACCATGCCAGTCTCAACGCCGTCAGACCCCCAGGCAGCCGCGCTGCTCGCCCACGTCCTCTCCCAGACACACCAGAACATCACCTTCCTCGCCGCGCAGAACTACATCTCCCCCGCCGAAGCCACCGAGCTCATCGGCCGCCTCTCCCAAGGGCCCGCCCCCATTAGCAGGGACACCAGCACCCCCGACTCCGTCGCCGCCAGCATGCAGAACCTCGCCACTGACTTACACACCGGCCTTACAGGAAGCAAACGACCTCTCCTTCTCCGCAGGCGAGACGGTCGAGATCGTCGACGAGACCAACGCCGACTGGTGGACCGGCAAGTGCAGGGGCCGCCAGGGCCTCTTCCCCGCCAACTACGTCGAGCTCCTCGACGCCGCCCGCGGCCCCGCCGCCCCACTACGGCACCCCCAACGAGCCGGAGAAGGCCGCCATGTACCACCACCAGTCGTACGGCCCCCCCGCTCCGCCCATGCAGCCCGCGCCGCCCGTGCAGGTCGTCCAGCAGGAGCAGGCCCCGCCCAAGAAGAACAAGTTTGGCAAGCTCGGCAGCACCATGGCGACCTCGGCCGCAGGTGGTGTCGGTTTCGGCGCTGGTGAGCCTTTGGTCCTGTGCATATTTACAGTGTATCGACGCTTACAATGCCACCACAGGTGCTGCCATCGGCAGCGGCATCATCAACTCTATCTTCTGAGTGAGGTATGTGTTTGGAGACAAAGAAGAATTAGACACCCTCTGCTGTGAATGGACTTTGGTTAGGTAGGATTCCGTATGTACGTCTACGATCTAATTGACAATTGCACGATCATGATCATATACTACGATCGGTCAAGCACCCGTCGTGATACACTTACAGCTACATATTGGTATAGTCTATTTCTCGTCCTCTCTTGCGTTCTCCATGTCCGCCATCAGCTAACAACCTCATCCTTGTCGGTGACCGGGATTCCGAAGATCTGCTTGACATGTCGGACGGTCTCCGGCTCTCCCGTGTTCTACACGTCCCAACATCGATCTCAGCTGGGGGCAGTACATCGGAAGCGCACATACCTTGGTAATCTCATCGCTGATCTTCACCGTTGGCTTCCCGTCCACAGACGAGAGCTTGATGACCATGTTCAGCGCACGGCTCTTCTCCTTGCCCCCGCTCGACGCCTTCGTGAAGTCGTTCGAGAGCGACGTCCCGATCCCAAATGAGCCTGCACACGCATTCGTCAGCTCGGATTCTCTCCCCCCCTCTTGCAATTGGCTCGTCGATAGTCAAAACGTACATTTGAACCCGAGCTCGTCGCACTGCTTCTTCAGTCGGAGCGCCTTCTCCACGGTGAGCGCATCCGAGAAGATGATCGTCTTCGTGCGATAGTCCACGCCGAGCTGCTCGTAGACCTCCTTCGCGCGCGGCGCGTAGGCGAACGGGTCCCCCGAGTCCTGGCGCAGCCCGATCCAGTGCCGCGCGAAATGGGGGTCGCGCACGAAGTCCTGGGTAGGCGTCCCATAGCGTCAGAAAGGCGATGCGGAGACAGAAGGGGCAGACGCACTTTGAAGAAGGCTTCGGTGGAGAAAGTGTCGGTAAGCGCGATGAGGAGGACGTTTTGGTAGACATCCTCCCACAGCTTCAGCGCGGTCGAGTTGGCGTGCTCGTAGCCTTTCAGTGCGCCGACCTAAGAGACAGGTTATGCCTTTCGCCCGGATGCCCTCGTGATGGCAGGACTTACGCCCATGAACCACTCGCTGAAAACATGTCTGTCAGCGTAGAAGAGTATGATCACGGTACGTATACTGACTGAGCGATTGTGCCCATAGGCGCGACGTTATACTTCATCGCGAAGTGCACCTATTGATCGCGCAACCAGCCTCAGTTATCGCCCACATATACCGCCTCGTGTCGACGACTGACATTGCTGGTTCCGGACACCTTCGCCGGAGCATCTGGAAGGTCACTCTGCGCACGCAGGATGGCCTTCATGATCAGATCCTGTGTGCGGTACGACCGCCGCCTGCGGGTACCGAACTCGCTGAATGTGCAGCCAGCGGTCAGCAGGGTCTTTGCCTTCTCATACGCCTGCTCTGCCAAACGTTTGTGTCACTCTCACGCGAGACCACTACGATCGGCCATGCGCACCTTCTTGACCGTCGTAATTCCAGTCCGTATCGACCGTAGTGAAGTAAATCTCGCTCAGGCACGCCATGAGCGGGACCTCCCAGAGGATGGTCTCCTGCCAGGGGCCAACAGCATCTATGCGGATATGCCCCCGCGCGGAGCCGTCCTCGCGCGCGTCCTTGTCCGCATCCTCGGGCAGCGGCTGGAAGTGGAGGCGGAGCTGGGCGGGGTTAAAGCGGTAGGCGGCGAGGAAGTCGAGGTACGCGGGCTTGAGGTACGGGCACGCCTTTGCCAGCCACTCGCGCTCGTCCGCTCTCAATTGAATCTTGTCGAATTCTGGTGATGCACGTCAATATATTGCATGGGCTGAACGACAGCGCGGGAGGATGCTCACGGAGAGCGGAGCGGCGAAAGCGTTCGAAGCACGCGCGAGTGAAGAAGACGTCCTTGTCGCGGTGGGTGAAGCGGTATGTGCCCTCGACGCCGGGAAAGTGCTGGAGCACGGCCTGCTGCATCGTGAACTAGCCGGCGGATCTCATTTAGTATGTCCACTTGCCGAGATGGGTCCGCCGAATTGCACACCTTGTAGAGGTCTGTGTCAAGCAGCGACGCTGGCAGGACAACATCGTCGTATTCGTTCGCCATCCTGCGCTGGATATGTCGTGTACGATAAGATGGCGGACAGAGGAGAGAGCTTGGTGGCTAGCGATGGAGTCATAGACCCTAACCCTGTTCGTAGATCGGAGATCTCAAGAACGCTGCACTCTAATTTCGCGTCCGGTGGCTGCTCAGTGCTCCGTCCACACACCCACCATGGTATGTCTCGTGCTCTCGGAAGTCGTGTACATGCTAAGTGAACGCGTGTAGAGCTCAAGGGTAGAGATCCTCAACGACGGCGGCTTCCGTTCAGACGGCCGCAAGCAGTACGAGCTCCGCGACATCTCCATCGACCTCTCTCAGCAGGGCACCGCGGACGGCTCTGCCATCATCACACATGGCCTTACCCAGGTCATGGTCTCCGTATTTGGACCTCGCGAGGCCAAGATGCGCTCGCAAACGTTGCACGACCGTGCAGTACTGAATGTGGAGATCAACGTAGCGCCCTTTAGCACCGGCGAACGGAGGAAACGCTCCCGCGCAGACAGGTGTGTTTCTCCCAACGATCCAGAGTAGAACGGATCACCAATGCAGACCAAGCACACAGACGAATACTTGAGCTCGCCGCCTCCATCGAGTCCACCTTCGAGCCCGTCGTCCAGACAAGCCTCTACCCCCGCTCCCAGATCGACATCTACGTCCACGTCCTCCAGCAGGACGGCGGCCTCCTCCAGGCCTGCATCAACGCGACCACCCTCGCCCTTATCACCGCCGGTGTCCCCCTCCTCGACTTCGTCTGCGCCGTCTCCGGCGGCGTCCACTCCACCCAACCCCTCCTCGACCTCACCACGCTCGAGGAGAACGACCTGCCGAACCTGACCGTCGCCGTCATGCCCCGCACGTGCAAGGTCACGCTCGTCACGATGGAGACCCGGCTGCACGTCGACCGCTTCCGGGACATCTTCGAGCTCGCGTGCGAGGCCGGTCAGACGATCCACAAGGAAATGAAGCGGGCAGTCAAGGATCGGACCGTCGCCCTCGTCGGCGCAATGGACACCGCCGCCAAGCACCCGTCCGGAGACCCCGACGTGCTTATGGACGACCGATGACGTCTCGCTCGCTCGCTCTCGCATCCCCATGTAGAGTACACGCACACGGGTTTTGGCTGTTCAGTCTCGTGTTACTTCGATTCGGCGGAAACAGGCGAGCCACTTGTCGCCCTTGTTCCGCTCCACCTTCTTGCCCTCCTCTGTACTAGTATACACCGCGTCCACGATCGGGCCCTTGCCCTCGTCCCTCAGCTCCTGCTCGCTTACCGGCTCGAACAGCGGGAACTGCTCCAGGTGCGTGCGCATCCAGTCGTGCAGGTCGCGCACGTCCGTGATCGTGTACACGATCCCGCCCGGGCGGAGCACGTACGCGTACTCGGCGAGGAGCGTCGGCGAGATGATGCGTGCCTTGTGCTTGCGCGCCTTGAAGTGCGGGTCGGGGAAGAGGAAGAAGAGGGCGGAGAGCGAGTGTTTTGGGAAGTAGTTTGGCATGAACTTCATCGAGTTTGCGCGCACGATGGAGACGTTTTGGTACGGGCCCGGCGTGGTCGACTCGGGCGGGGCGGGGTTGGTCGAGCGAAGGGCGACGATGCGGTCGTGCACGTACTGCGAGACTTGCACACGGATCTCCATGCCTGCGGGAGACGATCAGATCGTGTCCAGGCATACGACCGCTTGCGGAAAAAATGACATTGGGAGGCGCAGTACATGACACGAGCGACATATCGACAGACAGGAGCGAGACTGACCGAGCATGAGCTTGTCCGGGAAGAGGGGCGCAAGGGCAATGAGGAGCCCTCCGAACCCACACCCTACGTCTGCGAACTCGGGTGTCTTGCCCGAGCCGGCGAAGGCAGGATAGTGTGCATTCCAGTCGAACTGGTCGGGCGCGGCAGGGTAGCTGAGAGCATGGTCTGAGAAGGGGTTCGCATGCGCGCGCTGCCTGTAATGTCGTTTCTGCACGAGCGGATGAGCGTCATGAGGGCGCGCGCGAAAAAATGAGGCGGCGTGCCTGGGGGAGGACGTCGTTCTGCTCCTGCTTGGGTGCGGGGACCGCGGCGTCAGCGGTGCGTTTGCGCTTCGGCATGGCGAGGGGAGAATGCGAGTCGAGCGCGAGGAGGGAGGAGTCGGATGAGGGTCGGAACGAGGAGGAGGGGGAGAGGACCGAGGAAAGCCGAGCCACGTGGGTGCGCGCGCGGTGGACGATATGAACCGCCAGCGCGCCCTCTCTCCTTTTCTCCATCTCCTCCTCTCTCCACACCCCGTGCGCCATGTCCTCCGCCCTCCGCTCTGCCGTCCAGCAGGTACAGTACCTGCCCCGCATTCCCCGCTCGCCCGCCAGCCACTCACACACTCCGTGTTATGTAGTCTCGCCGCTCCGCGTTCGCGCGCCCGGCCCGATTTGCGTCGACCTCTGCAAAGGCCCCCACGCTCAAGGAGCGTCTCGCCGACCTCATCCCTGCTGAGATTGAGAATGTACGCGACCCTCTCTGTAGCTACATGTGTACCTGGCTCACACTCTCCTACAGGTAAAAGCGACGCGCGCGGCGCACGGTAAAAAGTCGTTCGGCCCCGTCATCGTTGACCAGCTCTATGGGTGCGTCCTCCTCGCGTGCGATCCCCCACCGAACGCTTCGGCCACTAACCTCACGCCTGCAGTGGCATGCGTGGCCTCCCTGCGCTCATCTGGGACGGCTCCGTCCTTGATGCTGGTGCGTCTGTTTAGCCGACCGCAACCGTTTACCCCCGCTTACCTCCGCCATCCCCAACAGAGGAGGGCATCCGTTTCCGCGGCAAGACCATCCCCGAGTGCCAGGAGGCGCTCCCCAAGGCCCCTGGCGGGTCTGAGCCTCTCCCCGAGGGTCTCTTCTGGCTCCTCGTCACCGGCGAGGTCCCCACCCAGGAGCAGGTCACCGCGCTCTCCAAGGACTGGGCTGCGCGCTCTGCGATCCCCTCGTTCGTCGAGGAGATCCTGGACCGCTGCCCGCCGACGTTGCACCCCATGTCGCAGTTCTCCCTCGCTGTGACCGCGGTGAGTCTCTGACGTCATGTCTGGGAATAAGCTTTGCTGATGACGAATTCCGACTTAGCTCAACCACGATTCGGCGTTTGCCAAGGCGTACGCTCAGGGCATCTCCAAGAAGGACTACTGGCAGCCCACCTACGAGGATGCCATGGACCTGTAAGTACCTGGTAGTGCACATTGCGCGACATTTCTAACACGTACCCGACAGGATTGCCAAGCTCCCTAACATCGCCGGCCGTATCTTCCGCAACGTCTACGGTGGTGGCAAGCTCCCCGCCATCGAGGCCGACAAGGACTACTCGTACAACCTCGCGAAGCTCCTCGGCTACGCCGACAAGCCCGAGTTCGTCGAGCTCCTCCGTCTCTACATCACCATCCACTCCGACCACGAGGGCGGTAACGTCTCTGCGCACACCGGCAAGCTCGTCGGCTCCGCGCTCTCGGACCCCTTCCTCGCGTTCGGCGCGTCCCTGAACGGTCTCGCGGGCCCCCTCCACGGTCTTGCCAACCAGGAGGTGCTCCTCTGGCTCCGCAAGATGCAGTCCAAGATCGGCGAGAACCCGACGGACGAGCAGGTGCGCGAGTACGTCTGGTCGACCCTCAAGGCCGGCCAGGTCGTGCCCGGCTACGGCCACGCCGTCCTGCGCAAGACGGACCCGCGCTACATGGCGCAGCGCGAGTTCGCGCAGAAGCACCTGCCCGAGGACCCGCTGTTCCAGCTCGTCAGCAAGGTCTACAACGTCGTCCCCAACGTCCTCCTCGAGGCCGGCAAGGCGAAGAACCCGTGGCCCAACGTCGACGCGCACTCTGGTGTGCTCCTGACCCACTACGGTCTCGACCAGATGAACTTCTACACCGTCCTCTTCGGTGTCTCGCGCGCGTTCGGTGTCGCCGCCCAGCTCATCTGGGACCGCGCCCTCGGTGCTCGTACGTCGTCCCTGTTAATTGTCTACCGTGCAGTTCACTCACCTGTTGCCCTATAGCCATCGAGCGCCCCAAGTCGTACTCGACCGCGGCCATCAACCAGATCTTCAAGGACAAGCAATAAGCGCATTCCTGTCTGTTTGGAGGAGCCGTGCGATTCCTGCATCTCGCCTGGACTTGTATCGGCGTGGTGCACCTGTCGAGGAAGAGATCCATATGTTGTTAGCGTACTAGTTTTTTCTGTGAACACAGTTAGTGCTTACGTAATAAGATATGTTGGCTGTAACCACACAAGCGCCCACGATCGAGCGTCATCTCCTGGAGCCACCGCGCACGCACTCACCTCCTACTCTCTCGCCATGTCCGACGCTCGCTCTCTCCTCAGGGCAAAAAGGCAGGAAGCCCGCATCGACCACCCGCTAGCATCCTACACCTCCGCTGGCGTGCTCCGCTGCATCGCATGCGGGACGACCGTGAAGCACGCGACGGCCTGGGAGGGCCACATCGGGAGCAAGGCGCACCGCACGGCCGCGGCGCGCCTCCGCGAGGAACGCGCGCGCGAGGAGCAGCGGCTCGCGGAGGAGCGCGAGCGCGAGAGCCTGAAGCGCAAGGCGACGGAGGTGGACGAGGGTGAAGACGAGGACGAAGAAGACGGGGCACACGGAGAGCCAGCAAAGAGGGCGCGGGTCGAGAGCGAGGGGGCGGAGGGCGAGGAGGCGCCTCGACCTGCCGCGACCACTGGCACGGCCGCACGCTCCGCCCTCCCTGCAGACTTCTTCTCGGACCCGTCCCAGGCCCCGCCGCCGCCAGAAGAAGACGAGGAGGACCAGGCAGCAACGGGAGACGGGGCAGCAGAGGCAGGGACAGACGGGGGACAAGACGCGCTCGACGCCGAGTGGGCGATGTTCCAGCAGAGCGTGGTGAACGCGCCGGACATCCACGAGACGTACGAGCGCGCGACGATCGTCGCGGAGCCCGTCATCACGCACGAGGTCCCGCAGGGCTTCCCCGGGGCCGCCCCCGACGGCGCAGGGGAGCCCGCGCAGGAGGAGGAGGTGCTGGACGAGGAGGCGCTGCGGCGGAAGAAGGAGCAGGACGAGCGGGAGCTGATCATGGACCGGCTGCTGGAGGAGGAGCAGGCGCAGGAGGAGGCGGACGCGCGCGTGTCGACGCTGAAGAGCAAGCTCGAGGCGTTGAAGAAGCGGCGCGAGGCGGCCAAGGCGGCGAAGAAGGGCGCAAAGGCCTCATGACAGGAAACTGCACGCAGGTCCGCTTGTGGGTCATTTCGTTGCTCCGGCTATGTTGTATATTACAGTAGTGTTTAGTGCTGAGCAGGAGGGGAGTATCTACGCAGACTGTGCCACCGAACCCTCCGCCGAAGCTTCCTCCGCCACCTCGTCTGAACTCAGCCCGACCCACGATCCCCAGTCCATACCGCGTTTGTGGAACATCATGAGCCCTAGCAGCACGGGCAGGTACCACAGACTGTGCTGGAAGACCTTCCGCGCCTGCTTCTCTCCGCCGTACTTCCAGAACTTGTATGCCGCGTTGACGCAGATGGCGTGCGGCACGAGGCTCGTCACGGCGAACGCCCACGTCGTGAGGCCCGCGAGGGGCATGAGCACGGAGGTGGCAGGGACGAGGAGGAGCGCGTGCCGGAGCGCGACAGCGGCGTTCTTGTGGGGGTTGAGCACGCCGAGCATGCGGTACCCGGCCTGGGCGTACGACTCGCGGACGAGGTAGGAGAGGCCGTTGAAGTGCGGAAACTGCCAGCTGTAGAGCAGTAGGAAGAGCGCGAGCGGTGCGAGCGGGTTGTCGGCGAGCGCGGCGTCGGTGGGTAGTGAGGAGAGGGAGGAGACGAAGGAGGGAAGAACGAGCTCGAACGACTGCATGGAGGACGGGAGGAGCGAGCCCCCGCATGCCGTCCAGCCCATGAGGGGAGGAATTCCGCCAACGACGGAGCCTACCCAGGTGTTGAGTGTGCTCTTGCGCTTGAGATAGGTGTATGCGCCGGAGTAGAGGGCGATGTTTGCAGCCCCGAGGAGGGCAGTGGTCGGGCTGACCATGGTCCAGAGCAAGGCAGGGCCGGCGACGCCAGTGAAGACACCGAACCCGGTTGCGTGTAAGGGGCTGATTGCTCGGCGTACGAGTGGTCTGTTCCGTGTCCGGGCCATTTGAGCATCATAGGGCACCTCCTGAATCTGATTGAAGGTATTTGCAGACGCGGAGCAGAGCGCGGTGCCGAGGGCGGTAGATAGGAGGACGGGGACTGTGGTAGGGAGTGGTGAGAGGGCGACGCCGGACATGGCGGTGAGGACGACAAGGACGGTGAGACTGGACTTTGAGAGCTGCCAGTAGATCTTTGCTAGCCGTCGGGGCGTGAGCACCTCGGCCTCCTTGAAGGACCGCACCGAGGTCGCTGCCGCCGTCGCGGGCAGCTGCACGGCGTCGATGGTGTGGCCCCGCGCTGAGCTGGAAGGTGCATTCTTGGGGGCAGGGGTCCAGCGGTGGTTGTGGAAGAAGAATGCGGAGAAGACGGAGGACTTGCGGTCCGCGAAGGTGGACGCGAACCGTGCGTGGACGGGCGGTGGCCGCGTGTTGCGGACGCTGGGTGCGCAGGACCTGCAGACGTGCGCTGCGAGAGGGGCTGCGGCGGCCCTCATCCTCGCTGCCTGTGCGGGTGTGGACGCAGCGAGAGGGAGGAGGAGGAGGAGGAGAGGGGGGGAGGCGCCGAGGGGGGCATGGGCGGGCGTCTGAAAGTTCCCAGCGGCCAACGTTGCTCTCCTCCTCCACCACCACTCTCCACGACGAGGCCCAGGCTGAACGCGGCGGCAGGCTCTACGACGCTCGGGGTGACCGGGATCTGTCCATATTCGTTGTCGACGTGCAGTATTTATCCTCACGACTCTCTGCTATCTTAATCCCTCTATTTGACGACACCTCCTCGCTCTCAAACACAACCACAACACGCAATGCCCGGCACTCACCTCCTCCCTCCCAACCTTCTCAAGCTCTTTGCCCCGCGTCCACCACTCCCCTACACCCGGCCGCTCGACAGGGACATTGACCGCGTCCGGCCAAAAAATGTCGAAGGCGTCGGCCACATCCTCGCCCAGCTCCGCGAGGCCAGAACACAGGACCTGATTGACTCCGGCATCAATGCCGCCAAGAAGGACGAAGACGCCATGGAAGAGGGCGAGGAGCCGACCTTCACCTACGCAGAGGAGACCAAGCGGCAAATTCGGAGAGAGGAGCGCAAGAAAAAGAAGGCAGAGGAGTTTCAGAAAGCCAAAGACAACTGTACGTGCTCCTCGCATATTTGTTTTGGTGTAAAACACTGAACTCTGCTCACAGACAAGCCGTCCGAGGACCCGGAGGCTATTGGCGACCCCTACAAGACCCTCTTCATCTCTCGTTTGGTACGTTTGCCTTGCTTGTCTCACCACTGCCACGTCTAACCTCCCCACAGCACAAGAACGCGACCGAGAACGACCTCCGGCGAGAGTTCGAGAGCTTCGGCAGCATTGAGCGGGTGAGAGTCGTGCGCGACAAGAACGGCCGCAGCAGAGGCTACGCGTTCATCGTCTTCGAGCGCGAGCGCGACATGAAAGGTAACACCTCCCCTCCCCGTTTTGTGCTCACTCACCCAGCATCCGTCTACGTCTTCGCGCTTGCGTCGCCGGTGTGACAACCTGCCTTTTCTAGCTGCATACAAGGAATCGGACCGGCTTCATATCATGGGCAAGCGCGTCCTCGTCGACGTCGAGCGCGGCCGTACCGTCCGGGGATGGAAGCCCCGCCGTCTCGGCGGCGGCCTGGGTGGTAGGCCCAAGCCCGAGCCTCCGGCCTTCATTGGAGGCCCTCCCTCACGCGGGGGCTTCAGGGGTGGGTTCCGCGGCGGTGACCGTGGTGGTGACCGCGGGGGCTTCCGTGGTGGTCGTGGTGGTGGATTCCGCGGCGGGCGAGGAGGCGGATTTGGTGGCGACAGGTTTGGTGGCCCACGAGACGACTTCGGCGGCGGGGGACGTGGGGGCTATGGTGGAGGTGGAGGCTTCAGGTGAGCGTCCTATAACTCATCTGACCGTACTCCATGTAACTAATAGCTTCGTTTTAGGGGCGGACGCGGCGGAGGCATCGGATACGAAGGCCGGGGCGGCTTCGGTGGACCCGACCACGGACCTAACAACTACGGCGGAGGGCCTCCAGGTGGTCACGGGCCTGGAGGATATGGCGGCGGTCCCGGAGGACCCGGCGGACCTGGTGGTTATGGGCCTCCGGGAGGTGGACCTGGTGGGTATGGCCCACCCGGCGGCGGGTTTGGCGGCGGTGGAGGCGGCTACCGGGACCTCAAGCGCGAAGGTCCTGGGGGGTACGACGACCGCGACTCCAAGCGTCCGCGCTACTAGACCCCCTTCTCTCGTCTTTCTCCCTTCCTTCTCTCGCTCCCGGCACCGTCGACGTTTGCTTTCGCAGTGTTCGCGGGGCTGCGGTGGGGTTTGTTTTCCTGTTCTGCGTCGTCTGTGTTCCGCTTTTGCTCCGCCGCTTGCGTAAGTATTGTATCTCGCCCTGTACACCCTCTCCCTCTCGCAAGCACAGGTAATAGCCGAGGCAAGTATGTATAAAATTGCGATCGTATCACGTCCGGGGTTTCTAGGTCGGCGTCGGGTGAACAGGTGTTGGGTGGTCAAGCAGGTACGTATGGCGTTGGAGATCTACGGAGTGGTTTGGGAAGTGGGAGTACCCTGGTGTGTAAGTCAAATCATGCATACTCCGACGTCAGCAGCACGACGGGACAGCCAGCAACGCCAAGTTCGTGTACGGCAGACTATCCGCGACCGCTGTGAGCGATGCAGTCGACTGCGTACGCATCGTGATATGAATCAAAACTACCCCCTAGGTAGCTGAATCCACATCTCTACAAATCTACAAAGCACGCAAGTCGGAATGCCCCCCCGCGGTAACCTTCCGTCCTTGTTTGAGTCGCACGTTGGCTCACCGAGAAACTCAGGTCGTGAAACCCAGGCGTACGGACACATTTGCATAATGCTAGTCCGACTGCCAACATACCCAGCGGTTTGGTGAACGTTCCACAGGCAAAAGCGCTCGACACGTTTAACACCCTAACACGTCTTGCATGCTCGGCTTGCGGCACGCATCGGTCCTTCCTCGGTTTTGGACCCACACAAGCATACATACACCAAACCGAGGCCTGGTTCATTGCGCTGTCGTGCCCATTGCACAGCCTCCAAGCTTCAACTCCCAGACAGAGACAAGCACTGTGTCCGGTTAAGAAAACCTCAAAGCAACGCGGCAGGTGAGTGCTTACTTTTCGGACGTGCTCAGGCCTGGCTGGGTACGATGGGCTTAGGCTCGGACATGGGGAGGGCATGTTGGGCATGGCACTCGACAGCCACGTACGATATAGTACGCGCATGGGTTGATAATGATCAAAGCTGTTATAGTGAACTGAACGTGGAGGCTTTCGCGTGATACACACCGTCGACCAAACCCAAGCATACCGAGGGCGGTGACCGCATTCTGGAGCGGCTGACGATGACCAGAATCGTACCAATCGTCGCGACATGCCGGGCAGGTCGATCTGCTGCCGTTAAGTCTTTCTAGGATTCGAGCAAGAGATGTTTCTTGTCCATCAACAGGATTGCCCGCCGTATCCTGATCGCACCCTGACTGACAACGCACCTTTCGCATCTCTTTGAGTGCGAAACAACTTCAAAAGCCCTACATCCCAATATGGTAGGTGAGTATGTTTGCACAGTGGGAGTCATCAGAGCTCCACCTGCTGCAACAACTCACTACTGCTCACAGGCTCAATGGCTGTAGCACGAGTTCGCATGAATCTACAAGAGCTGCATTTGGCGCTATGTCCTGACCGAGAGCCGAGAGCTAAGGCAAGCCCGGGTAATCGGGAATGACTCAGGACCCCAACGCACTCGGTATGCGTCACAGCTGTGCTGCGAAGGGTGAGGTGCACATTCTGCGTCATTGGTGAGATGGCCGTCGAGAACGTACTGGATGATCAACACCGTCACGGGTGCCTAGAGTGATCCTCGAAGCCTCGACATCCCGACAGCGACGACGGCGGGCACACAAAGCACTTCGAATCGAGGAAGTTCCGAGGCCGCCGTCGTTCGTGAGAAGAAGCTCGATGATTGTCGAGGCGTAGCAACCCCTATCAACTTCAAGGCCCTATCGAATGGTTCTAACAGCGCGCACGCGGTCTATAGGTGTAAAGCACCCGACGATGGCGATTAGCCAGCGCAGGCTTTGGGCTCTCCTTGGATGCTGCGGTGGTGGCTACTAGCACAATTAAATTGGCCCAGCCGCCAGTACGAAGTGCGCAATTCGTCTTACCAGACAAGACTCTCACGAACGTCGCTTCACGGTACCCCCGCCCAAGCCACCCAATTGAAAGCTGCGATCAGACGGACCTCGTTCTCGACGCCCCCGCCAGCTGCGGCACCGCCGGCGCTCTTGCCTGCCTTCTCCCGTCGAGCCAAAAACTCAGGTTAAAGCTATGTATAAAAGCCCCGACGAGGAGATCACCGCAGAGCGTCGCCGATCTGCACCAATAAAATCACGAGGGATTTAATACTGAGGTATGTGGGTGCGACGTCGACGGGGGTCGGGGCGCCAAGAGCCAAAAGAGGCTAACGCGGATGGAGGCGACATCAGCAACGCGCCTTGCCCGATCTCCCAGCGGTCGGCCCTGCCCTGGACGTCGTCTGTTCGCGGCCGTCGCCCGTCGGTACCACGCCGAACGGCAGCGGGCTGAAACCACACGTCGCGCCCGCCCACTGGCTCGCCGTCCTCCGCGGCCGCGATGAATATCGAGATGCGACTTTGAAACCCCCAGCGGGACCCTTGATGGCTTCGCTCGCCAGCACGCTCCCGCCCCCACCGCGTCCCCTTTCGTCTTAGCGGCGAAGGATGCGGTGACCTTGCTCACTCCGTGAAGCGTTCGCGGACTCCCCAAATCGCGCACGAGAACGTGCCCGTCACCGTGCCTTATCCCCGCTGCCGGCCTCGTCTGGAAGTCGCCGGCGTGCCCACCGGTGCGCGCTGGCTTTCTCCTCTGTCCGTTCCCTCGACCCCTCCCGTCCCCGGTCCTCCTCATACTTCGGCTAGTGTCTGTGAAATCTCGGGTGTGTAGCACTACTTTCGGCCGTCTCTTTCTGTGGACAAGCGCAACACACGAGGCTTCACTGCGCAGTTGTAACCTGTATGACGTTCGTCCCCTGCAAATATGCAACCCCAGCGTGAGTCATGGTTCAAATCTCCAACCCGGTTGGCCTGACCCCTCGTCAAAAGCATCGCAGTCCGCGGACCATCGGCCCTCACATGCGCATGCGCATCCAAGACTTTCTCCACTGTCTATCCGTGACCTGTCCCCGCACGGTTCCTCAGTTGTCGCCGCAGCAGACACACCTAACTCCTACGCGCCCTCACCCTCGTCTACTGCCTACTCGCCTGCATGTTCAGACTTTGGGACCACGGAGGATAGCGTGGAAAGCCCAGGGGATGCAATACCTCCAAGCCTAAGACGGACCATGTCCTTGTCTTCACTGGCTGCGGGAGGAAAGCAGAGGCGCAAGCGCTCGCGAACCACGCCGGAACAACTGGCGAAGCTCGAGGAGTACTTCGCGGCTGACCAGAGCCCGACCGCTGCTCGTCGCAGAGAGATCGCTCAAGAGCTGGGATTGGAAGAGAGGCAGACGCAGATATGGTACCAGAACAGGTTTGTCGTCATCTCTTACCGAGGCCTTTAGGCATCTGATTGAGTCGGTAACGACGCACAAGACGTGCGAAGGTTAAGTTGCAAGCGAGGATGAGAGAGCGTGCAGCCGAGAAGTTCCTACCGCCCCCTCGGAGCCCGCCACTTCTTACCAGCGGCTTTGATGCTGAGGTCTATCACCTCATCCACGAAGACGATGGTCAGTCGATATTCTACCTATGGCGCAAGCGCCTTCTTACAAATCTCTCTCCATCTCAGAGGTTACATTGGTTCCCTGCACCGACCTCACCATCGGGACGTGGAGACGTGTCGCATCCTCACAGCACGAGCTGATCGCCTATACCTGCGAAGCGCGCCGCTGCATAACCTGGTTCATCCGTTCCGAGGGCCATAGCTTCAAGATGGAGGTTCCTTATGAGACCATCAGGGAGTCGCGCTTCACGAACGTCTCACCTGGGGAGGGGTCCGTGGCATTCTTTCTCGAGCGGCCGCCCGCATTCTTCGTCGAAGGGTTCTCCGAGGGTGACCCTGCCGTTGAGCCAATGCGATACTGGCAAGCATCCGGTGACTGGACCGAGGGCAGCCAGGCGACCGCCGTTCTGCAGCACTGTCTCAATGGTCCCGGGTACCAGCTCGCCCACCTTGTCAACACGATTTCGCCTCCGGCAAACTCGCCCAACGTATTCTTCTACCCGCCGCCCACGCCGTCGATATCGGACGTTGGGTCCTCACCGGAGGCGTATTCGCGCTCGTTCGAGTCTCCCGTGGAGCCTCACCCCAGCATGACTTCCATGGTCCTGCGCAGGCCCAACTCCATGAGCAGCCTCCGCATGCTACACCACCCCTCCCTGGAACGCCTCCGCCCGAGCCGGCAAGCCAGCGTCCCGATGTTCCACTCGCCGCTCTCGAACATGTCCACGCCCGCCTCCACGCCTGCGGAATCGCCTCGCTCGCCCACGGAGACTTCGAGGACGCACTCATCGATGCTGCGGCTGTACGCGGAGAACAACGGCGGGCCGCAGCAGTATATGCAGGCTCCGCCGCACGCCGAGCAGCTGCCTCGCCTTCCGCTCACGGTGCCGAACCTGCCTGGGCTGCACTACGAGTACGGCTCGTACCCGGAGTCGCCGTACGCCAGCGAGGCACCCTCGTCCACGGTCTCCACTCCCGGGTACTACCACGATGCCTCGCCGGCATTCGAGTCTGCACTCGCGCCCCTGGCCGAGGGTGTGGCAGAACGCCCCCAACAGCCGTATTACTTCCACCAAGATGGCTTCCAGGGCTCTTTCTATGAGCACGGTGGGAGTGGATGTTGAGGTATATTATTTCTATTCTAACTTATACATCTTCTGCTCGTGCATCCGTAACTATACGCTTTACATTCTCGATATCATACTAACGTCGTCTTTGCTGTCGCACCTCTTGTTTCCACCACTAGTAACTACTCATGGGCGCCAAAAGTATGGGAACAAGCGCCCAGATTGACGTCTGCGAATCACAAAGTCTACTCAATTGTTCACTACCAATGAGCGGGATTGGCACAACAAAGGCACAGTAATGTAGCGTGGTATCTGTAGTATTATTGCGAGGTATTACAGAGTTTTCAGAACTAAAGTAGGTGCATACAATTGTGAGCTGATCTGCATGTGTGCGAATTTGATGTTTGCATCCTGAAGGCACCTCAGAGGATAGTATAAAATACGAGTGCTGTTTTATATAATAGTACATGATGTGTGCTAGTATATACCAGAGAGTCAGGGCCAGGCATTTTGTCTAGGCCGAGCTGTAGGCCACTGATAGCGACCCTCATATGGGGTCCCACCGGGTCTCCTCTAGTATTCCCCACATTCAGGGGGTGTATCAATATGAGGGCTTTTGATATTGCTGCTACTCCTCTATAATAACATCACCGCGTGTATGCAACTTGTGACTGAGCAGGGTAAAGCCAGAATCTTGAGTATACCCCATTTCGAGTGTTTGAACACCCCCACTTTGTGGGCCCACCGTTTGGGCTAGACAAAATGCCTGGCCCTGACTCTCTGGTATATACTAGCACACATCATGTACTATTATATAAAACAGCACTCGTATTTTATACTATCCTCTGAGGTGCCTTCAGGATGCAAACATCAAATTCGCACACATGCAGATCAGCTCACAATTGTATGCACCTACTTTAGTTCTGAAAACTCTGTAATACCTCGCAATAATACTACAGATACTACGCTACATTACTGTGCCTTTGTTGTGCCAATCCCGCTCATTGGTAGTGAACAATTGAGTAGACTTTGTGATTCGCAGACGTCAATCTGGGCGCTTGTTCCCATACTTTTGGCGCCCGCTAGTAGTCCTGACCCGTAGGAGTGCTGTGCACTCGGACGCTGACCCCGTTAACGTTATAGCTGTCGATTGTACATGTACAACACCCCCTTGCACGCGTTCTCTGTCCATATTGCTTTGCCTGGTTTGCCCAACCCCCGTTAATAGTCTAGCTGTTCTCTGTAGATATTCGCTTGATTATTCTGCGCCCACACATACACGCATCTGCATAATCCCTCATGTATCTCATTGCTGTGCATACCACCTCTTAATCAAGACCTCGTCTTCCTAAAGCGTAGCGGGCAGCTTGTTGATACGTGCGGAGGCTGCAAGTCATCATTCCGTGGTATGTAGTACAAACTTTTCCATCATCCCGTGTCTTTCTACCTCACCGCATAGTACGACCCCTGGGAAACACATTAGACAGACAACCCAGGCGATTAGAACTAACAGTAGGACTCACGATGCCGTCTTCCGGTCTACCACGGCGACCTCCGTCTTTGCCCTGTTGAGCACCTTCTGGAACTCGCTGACGCGGTGGCGCATACGTGAGTGCATGTATGCCTTCGAGCATTTGATGTGGTAGTGGAGATAGTCGCGGAAGAGCTGGATGTGCGTGATCGTCAACGCGGCCACTTCCGGCTTCGCGAAGTGGCGGGGGAACAGGACGAAGGTCACGTAGCCGACCTCCTCGGCGACGTTCAGCCCCTGGAGGTGCCTGATCTCGAGGGGAGGTTCGCGCGTGGTGTAAAGGACCTGCGGCGCGGCTTGGATGGTCGGTAGCCGCCGAGCATCGACGAACTCCTGTATCAGGCACATCACGCGTTAGTTCAATGGTTATACTGTCGAATGTGCATCACGAACCTGCAGGAACACCTTGCCAAATACACGATCGGTCTCTTCCCGGAAGGTAGTCGAGAAGATGACGGTGACACGGTCAGAGGATGCCTGGACGTAGATGACCTCCTCGTCGCGGTAGTGGAGGGCCATGAGCTCCCCCTGGCCACTGCCCCCTGCCTCCAGCTGCTTCTGGGTCTGGAACCCAGCCTCAAACGGCGCGGCCAGCGCGTTGCGCTTGAGCAGGGAGATGGACTTGATGAACGCGTCGCGCTCCTCTGGTGGCGGTCAGATTAATGAGAGATAGCAGTGCATATGTGCTCACCGGCTCCTGCGGGCAGCTGCTCCAGGTTCACGTCCAGCGTAACGTTGTAACCGTTCTCAGGCTCCGCGCGGAGTAGAGACGTGTATTCGCGTTGTAGCACATCGTTCACGCCGTACCGCACCAGCTCGTCCCAGCAGCGGATGTTCATGGAGAGCACGAGGGACGTAGGCACCTTGCGATCGGGCGTGGTGAGGCGGAAGCGGACGCCATCGAAATCAACAAACTGGACATCGAGCGCAGACGGTCTGCGGGAGATGGCGTCGACATTGAGCGGTCAATGCATATAGAGATGCGCGTACTGTGAGGCCTTCTCGGTGAGGGTCGTGTAGATGATGTGGTTGTGGGCCTGCGGAGGGACTGTTTAGCCGGCGCATGCGCAACAGTGAAAGCTCGGCTACCTCGAGGAGGATCATGGTGTGCTGCGAGAGTCGTGAATGTGGTCGTCGGCGTCGGCGATGGCGATGAGGAGGCAGAGGGGAGGGACGGCGGCGGCTGCGGGTTGTGTCCCGTGACGCAGGCGGGAGAGCGTGAGAACGGCGGAATCTTTGGGCGTCGATGAGAGGATCTCGGAAATATTTCAGTGTCCTGTCTGCAACCAGCATCTCCAGGCACATACCCCGCTCTACCCGCTCCCCGTCCTCTCGCAAACACCGGGAAGATATTCAAAATGGGTGCGTACACCCGCACGCTCCTCACGGCCAAATTCTGACGAGATGTGCGCCCTCCAGCACCGAAGAAAGCACAAAAAGCAAAGATGTCCTTGAACGAGTTCCTGGGGGACAGCGGTCAGTCCTCGCTCCTCGGCCTCGTGTCTGCTCTGTATCTCATCATGTGCACCGTGCAGCCCTGGGATCTTGGGCGGACGAAATGGACTCCCTCCCCACCGCCCGTGAGTCTTCTCGGCCTGTGGGAATATATGGATCGCTGACTCCGTCATTCAGCTGCGGCGAGGGCCGAAGGCGACCGGTTCTCGGGCAGTGGTAGGCGCGATGATTTCCTATCCTCTCGCCGTAAGTGTTCCTATAGTCTCCTGTGCTATTCGCGCACATCTGAGGACATATCCTAGCGGATCGCGGACCTCCCCGGGAGGACCTGCCACTCCCGACCGAGCCGCCATACACCGCCTTCGTCGGTAACCTCACCTTCGACATCACCGAGGGTGAACTCGAGGAGTTCTTCGGTGGCAACGTACGTCCTCCAGCCTTTCTACTCTGCCGGTGTCTCTGACCATTCCCGCCAGACCAAGTCTGTGAAAATCATCAAGGATAGAGATGACAAGCCGAAAGGCTTCGGATATGTCGAGTTCCCTGATCTCGAGTCCCTCAAGGAGGCTCTTGCGAAGACTGGCACGGTGCGTTAACACTCGGATTTTCCTACGCCTGCGCTGACCGAGAATCTGCCGTTCAGCCTCTTGCCGGACGCGGCGTCAGGGTGAGCGTTGCTGAGCCTCGTAAGTGTCTGCTACCTCCGACCTAGCCCACACCTCTCACCAATGCTCGATGCAGCGAAAGAGCGCTCGGGCTTCGGAGGAGGATTCGACGACGATCCCAAGTTCGCCAACCCTTGGAGGAGGGACGGCCCTCTCCCCGACCTGCCCGGTCGCGACAGCTCGCGCCGTCGCTTCGACGCTCCCCGCGAAGGCCGCGAGCCTCCTCCGGCCCCCATCTCAGATGGCGTCTCCGACTGGCGGTCATCCTCCCGCGCCCCGCCCCGCGGTCCTCCGCCCTCAGAGGGCGAGTTCAGGCGAGGGCCCCCGCGTGAGCCCCGCGAGCCCGTACCCGTTGGGCCCGCCGACACTGAGGAGACATGGCACATCGGCAGCAAGTTCAAGCCCACCGGACCGCCGGAGGGCGAGCGGCCAGGCAGCCGCTTCGGGAGCATTCGCTCCAGGGGAGACATGGGTCCTCCCCGTGATGGCCCTGCCGTCGCCGAGGAGAGCGACTGGCGGCGGCCGCGCACGCTATCGCGCAACAGCACATCGCGTACGTGGTCGATAGCGATGGGAACGCCGATATTCGGTACTGATAGCGGTTGTCCTCTGTTTCAGCAAGCAACTCGACTCCGCCCACCCCTCAGATGGGCCGCCGCAAGCTTGAGCTCCTCCCCCGTTCATCCGCCTCTACCTCCGCGACGCCTTCCCCTCTCGCCTCCCCGAACCCCTCACACGCAACTGCCCGCTCTAACCCCTTCGGCGCTGCCAAGTAAGTCTATTCATACACCTTACCAAGGTAACTGCCATTCATCTGTCACCACCACAGGCCGGTTGATGTCTCCGCACGAGAGGCGGCGGTCGAGCAAAAGATTGAGAAGGAGCGCGAAGAAGTGCGCGAGAAGGTCGCGCACAGCACGCATTCCATGTCCCGCAACTCATCTCGGACGGGCACGCAGCGCCCTACGCCTCCTGCGTCCACCGTCCACAGCCCCACGACCGTGCACAGTCCGACGACGCCTGCCCACGAACCGAGCAAGCTCCCGCCCGCGAACGTGCGCCCAGCGTTTAGCTTTGCCAACGCCGCCGCCGGCAAGAAGGAAGCGGAGGCTGCTGCTGCTGCCGCCGCTGCGGCGAAGGACGACGTGTCGACGATCACCGAAAAGATCGAAGAGGTCGAGCTGGAGTCGTCCGCACAGTGAGGGATGGCTAGCGTTTCGCCCACAGCCTACTCGAGGCTGCAGGGTCACGGAAGAAATCTTGCTGCGACCGCGTCCAACTGCTGTGATCTGTTCTCGTTTTCTTCGTCGTCGCATGTGTCTATCTTATGTGTTTCTGTATGTCATTATGACTTGTCTAGCGTCTGATCCTATTACCGCACATATATGCCCGGTAGATGTACACGACCGTACGCGTCTTGTTGGCTGCATATGCAGATGCAATGCCATGATATCCGCTCGAATACATCGTAGTTGCGAACCAGTCTCAAACTTCGCTTACTCGGGCAGTAACATTTCACGCAATTCAGGTGGTCATGGCAGCATGATCGTATACAGCCTACAACATACAAGAGCACGTATGGTGGGGACGAGATACAACTTAGGCAGAGATGGTAACCTCGACCTCGACACCAGGCTCGAGGCTGATGCTCGTCTGTAGAGGATAAGTTTAAAGGTGCAGGTATACGACAGGTACGAACGACGTACGATCTGCTTGACGATCTCGCTGGAGGAGTGGAGGTCGATCAGGCGCTTGTGGATCTTGAGCTCGTAGCGGTCCCAGGTCTTGGAACCCTCACCGCAAGGCTGTCGAGAACGCATTCAGACACCGTCGAGGAAAAAGAAAGCACTGGTTGATACTCACAGACTTGCGGGTGGTGACCTTGAGGACCTTCGTGGGGAGGCGGACGGGGCCCTTGACGCGGAGCTGCTTGTCCTTCGCCCGGTTGATCAGGTCCGTCGAGACTGTCCCCCCATCGTCAGCCCTGACCTCCACTGCTACCACAGACACTACACTTACACTTCTCGAGGTTCTTGACGTTGCTGCTCGTGAGCGTGATGCGGATTTTGTGGATCTTGGCGGCGGGCACGGGGGCACCGGTCGCGTCGTATTCCTTTTCACCCTTAGCGACGTAACTCATCCTTGTAACTTGCTGGAGAGTCAGAAGGTGACTGTCGGCGTCGGTCAGCAAGGGTTTTGCGGGGGCAGGCGGGGGGCGGGGACGCTTTACCTGAGGGCGAAGTTGTGTTGATAGAACGGAAAATTAAGGTTCACGCTCGAGCACGGATGCCATGTCCCTCTCGGCAATCCCCGAGCCTGGGCATTTGTGCAGACAACCCCAATTGGGAAATGTTAGCGCACGAAACCTGGCCAGAAATTACCTCATACCTCGACCACGACCGTCGGCTGAGCGCGGTGGCTGCAGGTCGTTCGCGTTCACCATGCAAGGTAGGAGACTGGCACTGGGTGTGTGCGCCGTATGCTCACTCAAACGTACAGGCTTCAACAAATACTACCCACCCGACTTCGACCCCCAGAAGCACAGTAGCCTCAACTCATACAGAGGTCAGTGGTGGCTGAGCGTCCCAACGCAGTCGCAGTGCTCACACCGTTACCTCAGGCAAACATGCACTCGGCGACCGGGCGCGGAAGCTAGACCAGGGCATTCTCATCACCCGTTTTGAACTGCCTTTCAACATCTGGTGGTAAGTATACCCTGCCCCGCCTTCGTCCCAGTCCCCGCCGTAACGCGCTGACCGTCTCTCAGCGGGACATGCAACAACCACATCGGCATGGGCGTGCGGTACAACGCCGAGAAGAAGAAAGTCGGCAACTACTACTCCACCCCCATCTACTCCTTCCGGTGCAAGTGCCACCTCTGCGATGGCTGGTTCGAGATACAGACAGATCCAAAGGTATGTCCGATCATGCCAGCAGTCCGTGGTCGCGGCTTACATTGCGGCTAGAATACCCGGTATGTTGTTGTGTCAGGAGCAAGACAGAAGGACGAGGAGTGGGACCCCGAGGAGAACGGCGGCTTCGCGGTACACGGTACGCACCTGCTATTACTTTCGCACCAAACCGCCCGCTGAACCCTGCCTTAGAAACCGACCCAGACAAGGGACCCGTCGACCCCCTCGCAGCCCTAGAGAAGTCCACCGACGCCCAGAACCACATGAATAACGTCCAGATACCCCGCATAGAGGCATTGCAGAACGTCTCCGATCACTACGGCTCCGACCCCTACTCTCACTCCCTGCGGGTCCGCAAACGCTTCCGAGAACAGAAGAAGCTCGACAAGGCCCGCGAGGAAGCCGACGAGCGTATCAAGAGCACGTACGGGCTCCCGGAAACACTCGCGCTCACTGCGGTAGACGATGAGCTCAAGGAGAAGGCGAAGGAGGAATGGGAGCAAGCACGGCGGGCGCTAGAGGAGCAGAACAGCGCGAAGCGGCGCAGGATCGGTACCGAGCTCGCTGTCATGCCGAGCTCAAGCACCTCCCGGTTGTCTGCTCGGACAGCACAGTCCAGGTCGAGCAGAGGTAGTGCGAGTGGCGGCGCTGTCAGCGCCCTGCGCGCGAAGATTCTCGGGAACACTGCGCGACAGACCGCCTCGATCGGTGGTGTGAGTCGGATGAAGCCTCCGGACCCGAAGACGAGAGGGGGTTTGGTGAAGCGAATTTGACCGTGGGCAGGCGCATATTGTATTCGTATCTAATACCCCTGTAGCATAGCCCTGGAGTCTGGATCGCATCATAACATTGTACACGTCTATATATCCCTGATAATTGGAACCATGGACCTGACTATCTGCGCGAGATGCGGTTGGAAACAGCATCGTGCCCTCAGAGTTGCTTCTCTTCATCTCAGACTCCCGGCTACACATCTCCTAGGAGTTCCCCTGCGGTAAGTCGCGCAAGAACTTCTCCAGGAGCGTGATTGCAAATGTGGATGTTATCGCGCTCGTCCCCCTGGAATTTGTACGCGAGCAACAGGAGGCTCTACCACTGGCGCAACATGTGCTTGAGTTGATATTCGCTCAGGCTGAGCTGAGAAGACACAGGCCGACGAGCGCTTGCCACGAACTTGGTACGATCCTCTGGCAATCGCGGCACAGCCGCATAAGTTCGTTCTGCCTCAGTACGCTCGGACTCCCTCATAGGTAGGTCTCTTATGTTCAGCATATCCGAGCTCATCGACCGTGATATTGATGTCGTGACCAGCTGAAGCATGACAACGAAGAACATACCAATCACCGTCTTCACGGGTTTCCTGGGGGCAGGGAAGACATCCATCATCTTGTCCCTGCTCCCCCGGCTACCGAAAGACTACAAAGTGGTCCTGCTCAAGAACGAGTTCGGCGATGTAGAGGGTTTGCCTTCACCAAGACGTATCCACCGCTATACCTGACTAATCATCAACGCGAACAGTGGACAGCCAGCTCGCGAAGCAGTCGAGCCTCGCGGCAGTCAGCGAGATCCTGAACGGCTGCATGTAGGTTGGCATCGACAACGGAGTACATCTGAAGCCGTGCAATGTATCTGACATGTCACTTTTATAAGGTGCTGCGTCCTGGTCGGACAGATGAAGAACGCCCTGTTAGAGATACGAGGTACCATATCCCTCTCCTTCGCTCCGGGCTCGCCAACGTACCTGATATCGACATTCTCCAGAGAAATACAGGCCAGACAGGATTTTCATCGAATGCTCGTAGGCCTGCCCTTTCACCAGTGCGGCCACTCCCATTCGTATGCTCACTCATCACCCGCAGCGGCTCCGCCTTCCCTGCGACGCTCGCCTTCCAGATCCGCGAGCTCGAGCGCGAGACGCACGACGACCTCAAGCTCGACGCGATCGTGACCGTCATCGACGCCGAGAACTTCGCCGGCTACGAGGACACCTCCCCGACCGCGAAGATGCAGGCCTCCTACACCGACGTCATCCTCATCGTGCGTCTCCCTCCCATCCCCATCCTCCGCCTCTCAATGTCCATGGGTTCTCCCCGGCTGACACCCGCTCCCGCAGAACAAATGGGAACACATCTCCGAGCGGCAGCTCGACATCCTCATCGACCACCTCAACACGCTCAACGACACCACGCCCAAGATCAAGTGCCAGGGCCGCGCCGGCGTCGACCCCGACTTCATCCTCGGGCTCGACTCCACGCTCTTCCGGCTCGAGTCGCGCGACAGCGACGCCCCGGGCCTTGGCGCAGGCGCGCACCACGACGAGGTACAGGCTGTCACCGTCCTCAGGGGATACAGCCACACTGCCCACACTGCCCACTCGCATACACATCACTCGCACGGTGCCGACGAAGCGCATACGCATATGCACGATGCACAAGAAGGTGGACTCGAAGGCGAGACCGACAACACGCCTATACCTGAGCAACAGCTCGTAGAAGCGCTCTCCTCCCTCTCGAAGGAGACTGTCTGGCGGGTCAAGGGCTTCGTGCGCCTCGAGCGCGGGCTGCACATCCTCAACTGGGCTTTCGGGCGGTCCGAACTGACACCGTTCGACGACACGGCGGGCGAGCACCCCGGGTCCGTCAAGCTGACGGTCATGGGCGAGCGCGGGGAGGTGAATAGGGCTGCGCGGAAGCTGGCTGAGAAGCTCGGAGCAGAGATTGTATAAAACTTGCGGGTTCAGGAAACGCAAAGTGTATATCAGTAGAATATCTCGATAGACGTAGTCGTCGCAACCGTCGTCGGAAGCCAATCCGGTGTCAAAGGAGCGACTGATCAATAAGGGGGTGATTCTAAGCAACATTAGGTTCCAGGGATTAATCCAAGTGTGTAAGGATATCAAAGACCGTGCGATTAGTAAAAGAGAAATCCTGGGTATCGACGCACGCCACACAAGCATGCGTTGCATCTCTGGCGCTGCAGCAACCGCAACCTCACAGACGGAGGTGGGCTGGTCATTTCGTGAGTTCAACGAACACACCAAGGAACACGACACCTTGCTCACCATCTATGTGGGTAATCGCATCCAACTCCGCGTTGAGCAAGAACCGACGGACGCGCTCTCCCTGGCTGACAGAGATCTGCCGCAGCACCCGCTCGCCCTTCTTCCCGCCTTGCTCAACGCGGTACCACGTATAGTCCGCCGGCGCACAGTCGTACGCGTCCTCGTACCACGCATAGTCGTCCGGGTGCGCGCCTGGGGCGCGGCGCTTCGCAGCCCACGCAATGTAGCGCAGGCTCGGCATGACCTGCATGATGCGGTCCGGAAGCTCGGCCAGCGTCTGGATGTCATCTTCGTGCCACGGCGCGTCCAACGAATCGGCGCTCGGGGGCTGCGGGGCCACGATCCGTAGGCAGACGAGGGAGTAGCGGCGGAGGCTCTGGATAAAGTTGTTCTGCCACAAATTCACGATGAGTTTTCAGGGCATGGGAGGAAATAGACTCGGGTACGCACCACCCATCCCGGCTCGTGGCGCCGTTCCCAGGTATGGCAATGCACGTCCATGAACCTCAGCCGGGGAGCGGCACGCGGCATCTGCTGCCAGTACTTGAGCCAGGCCGGGGTGTCCATGAAAGAATGCAGCGAGATGCCAACGGGCGAGGTCTCGTATATCGTCCGACGGAACGTCCGGAGCTCTCGGGGGTAGCGGCGGAGATGCAGCAAATGGACGGGGTGGCGCGCCGTTTCGAACGCCTGAAGCTCGGTGATCGAGAGGCGGCGGAGCGGCTGCTGAGGAGACCGTCTCAACTGCGCGCTGTTGACGTGCTGCTCAAAGACCTCTAGGTTGGGGAAGGTCTTGGTGACGTCGATCTGCGGGTGCCACCAGTGTACAGAGAGATGCCGCACTTGAGGCAGCGGGGTATGCACCAGCCTGGCCTCGGGAGGAGCCGGAATTCCTTTGAGGTCCAAATCGAGAGCATGAAGTTCCTTGACGGAAGAAAGCGTCTCGAGGATATCGCGAATGAGGTTGAGAACGCGGTTAGAATCTGCGGAGGTCTCGGCCTTGACGGGCGAGAGATGGACGATACGAGGGTAGCTGCGCAGATTCGCAAAGAGCAATAGCGTGTTGGTGTCGATGTCGGAGAGCTCCAGTCTGACGATCCTGGACATGGAGGCTACGACAGAACCAATGCGAGGATCATGCTGGAGTAACGGCGCCGTGTGCTCAAGGTGAAGGTGCGACAGATTGGGCGCGGCCTCGAGGATGTCCCCCACGAGAGACGCGAGTGAATACTCGTACGTGTTCTTGGGGAAGGTCCAGTTGGGATCGTCCTGCCAAGGCCGCTCGATGAAGGTGGAGCCCAGGATGGTGAGGCTGCGAAGGTACACGGCACGCCTCGGTTCGCCAGCGAGGAGATGGCGGTGAAGACCGACGAGGTCGTTCCGCGTGCGACAGACAAGGACGGCCGGGACGCGGTGGACGGCAAAGTCGTGGACTCGACGGGAGGTGAGCGCGAGGTTGAGCGCGTCGCGTCCGCGAACGTGAGACGCGACCTCCGCCAGAACATCGCCGTTGAGGGCCGACAGAGCACTAGCCGGAGACGTGCTAGTCACCATGTCCTTCATCTTGTGCGAAGGGGCGCGAAGGGGGGAGAGCGCGCGGTTTGGCCTGCCAGCGCAACATCAGACCACTCGGGTAAGTCTCCCACAGGCGATACGTACCCATTGTCGCTGCAGCGATCGGCTTCGACTTGAACTTCGCATGCTGAGGACGCTGCGACGGTGGCGGTCGGAAGATGGTCGCAGCAGCCTCGTGTGCGGAAGTCGAGGGCGTCGAAGGCGGTCAGCTGGCGGAGAGAGGACTCGGACTCGGACTCCATGGCGGCCACGTTGGGTGCGTGCAGGAGGCAAGGCATCTTATCTGATAAGATGGGCCCACTACCTGCCCAGGCACCCGCGCACGTGGCCACCCAGATACGCGAGCACCAGCGATCGGACAAGCGCCCGTGATGGGCAAGGCAAGGACAGGAATCACATGGACCACTCCTCCTCCGTTCTGCTCGACAACCATGTTCTCGTATGTCTGGAGCTCAGGTAAAGCACACAGCACGCCCAAAACATACCCGCGCACTCACACTGCGCAGCCAGCACATACTTCCACCTGCCCATCGACGAGGACGACGATCGCCTCGAACAAGACAGCGCCGCTCCTTACCGCAACAAACGCCTTCCCTGGCTATCGCCCGAAGCCACAGACTCTGACGACTCCGACGACGCCTCGTCTGCGCCCTCCGGCTCTTCCACGCCCACCGCATCCTCATCCAGCTCCTCGCAAACCCGCGCAGGCCCCGTCCCGCCCCCGAAGAGAAGCAGAGCGGTGATCAATGAGATTCTTGCCCAAAACGACTGCTACGCCGTTCTCGGCATATCGCGTTCCTCCCGGACAGACAGAGCCTCCCTCCGGCGCGCCTACCTCGCGCGAAGCAAGGCCTGCCATCCAGAGTGCGTCCTTCCCTGCTTCCTGTCGTCTCGCTTACTGCCGCTAACGAAGCATAATCTGCAGCAAGTTCCCGGACAACCCGGAGGCCACACGCGCTTTTCAAAAGGTGTCTGTGGCGTACGACATTCTAAGCAAGCCCTCTTCAAAACGCCTCTACGACACTCGCTCCCAGCAGGCACCATTTGACTTCTTCGCCACACGTTCATTTCCCCAAGCCGAGGAGACGTTCCGCAGCGTCGTGATCGGCGTTTTCAATGACCTCCTCGATGGTGACCTCGAAATGGTCCGCACTCTCCTTTGTAAGTCAGAACATCCTAAGCATTTCGTCACATCAGCTGATTGCTGTCTACCTAGTCGCGGTCAACAGCATGAACCCTTCACTGCAGCTCGGCGAGGAGGGTATAAACTCCGTGCTCATGACCCTCCAAGCCATCCGCACGCGCGCACTCAGTACGTCTCCCTCTTCCTCCAATTCCACCGTAACACTTCTCACTCGTACCCCAGCCTGCCGAACGTGCATCCTCGCGCTCCACCACGAGCTCACGCGCCTGCTCGAGGTCCAGCGCGCCTTCCGCCAGCTCTCCTACTTCGACCTCCGCCGCCGCTCCCACCTCTCCCTCCAGATCGCGCGCCTCACCCTCGGCCTCCCCATCGCGCTCGACGACGCGCTCCGGCGCGAGCGCCAGGTCGACCTCGACGACGCGGACGAGGATCCCAGCCGCGACGGCGTCGGGGTCGCGTCCGCCGAGTCTTCGTCTTCTTCCGCGGCCGAGACTGCGCTGCTCAACCGCCGACTGTACGGCCTCTTGCGGACTGTCATCTCGGTGCTCGAGCGCATGGAGCGTCTCGTCGAGAAATAGCCCGACCTCGCGCTTGGTTACTCCCGCTCGCTCCCATACATTATTTGCTTCTTATCTCGCACGGGCGTCCCCGTCGCATATGCACACTCCCCGCTACCGGCATACCACATAGATCTACTCTGCGCTCTCCTCGAACCTCTCACTCACCTATCCATCTTTTAGAACTCGCTCGAACCACAGGAAGTGTACGCATATACGGGAATATGTAGTCGGGCCATGATGTATCGTCGATGCTCATCCAATCGCTCATTCGTTCATTCGCCTTTCCGGAATCTATAAACATACGGAGTAGGAGCGACAGTCGCACAATCGAGAACGACGCAGAAGCAGGAACCGTGGAGAAACAACAGAGGATAAGCTAACGAGCAAAAGCAGCGGGCGCAAAGGGGGAGGGGGTGCAGTCTGTAGGTAGTACTATGATACATGCCGCGAGCTCCCTCGGGAGAGACAGCGCGGGATAGTCGATAACGGCGCAGGGTGGTGGCAACATACAGTATGGAACAGAGCAGAAACCGAGGCTACGAAATTACAACCGATGGTACACTGGAGTCCGCCCTTGGTCCGGCGACAACCTCCTTCGCCCTCACCTTCACCTTCACCCCTGCGGCGGGGGCGGGCCATACTGGCCAGCGGGCCTCTGCTGTAACCAAACCGTCAGCATCCTCGGTCACATCCACACGAAGCACGCCCATAGCCAAAGGCAGACGAGCACTCACCCCGTTCTGCCACTGCATCTGCACGGTGCTCACCGTCGGCGAGATGCTCTGCGGCTCCTTCTCCTCGAGCACGTACTGGTCCTGCGCGCTCTGATACCCGTACTGGCCCATCCCCGGCATGCCCCCGTTCGCCGCGCTCCCGTCCTGCGAGTTGTACAGCGGGTAGAAGTAGAACGGCGGCACCTCGGGCATCTCCTGCCCGTTCGCGTTCGTGTTCCCGTTCCCGTTGGCGTTCCCGTTCATCTTGCCTCCGCCGCCCCCGCCGCCGTGCTGCGACCCGGGGCTGCCCTTCACCCCAGGGCCTCCCGGGCCACCGCCAGGGGGGGCGTGCGTGGCGTACGGGCTGCTCGCGTGGCCCATCCCGCCGTACTGCGCGGGCCCCATCTTCGGCGTCGCGGGCGACTGGTGACCCTGCTGCTGCACGCCCTGCGGCGGCTTCGCGCTGAAGGTGCTGCCCTCCCCATCCCAGTCCTGCTCAGAGAGGAGCACGGGCGCGCTCGTCGGCGCGACCTGGTGGAGGTTCGCGTCGAGAACCTTCTCCGCGAGCTTCGCGATGAGCGGGTGCCCGCCGGAGAGGTCCTTGCCCTCCCAGCGCCAGCGGAAGGACGGGAGCATGTCGAGCGCCATCCAGACGTCCTCGAGCGCGGTCTGCTTCGGAATGCGGTCGCAGCGCGACATGTGGCCGTACAGGATCACCATCGCGGCGATGTGCAGCGGGATCGGGGACACGAAGAACGCGATGTCGGGGTACCGGATGAGCTGGTTGTGCACGACAATGATGTTGTGCGAGGTGACGATCGCTGCAGCAGGATCACCATCAGCTTGGGGTATACTCATTCGTTACAGTCCAGAATGCTAACCATCAACGAGCGCGCGGTGTCGCTGCGAGTACTCCAGCTCCTTTGAGCTGAACAGCGCACGGAGGAGCAGCACCTTCGTAATCCCGATCTTGAGCAATGTCAAACCCTCGTCCTCGCCAATGTTAGCGACGAACGACGTCCGCTTCTCGATCGGCCATTCCTCCGTGCCGCCAAAGTACCACTTGTAGTGGTCCGGCAGCTGCTTCTTGTACAGCACCATGCTCTTCGTGATCCTCGACGCGTGCCTGATGATCGAGTCCGCGCTCTGGCGCGTCGGCGCATACAGCGAGTTGATGATGTCCGCCTGGATCTCTGCAATAGGCGCGCTGAGCACGAAGTGCTCCGAGATGTCCGTACCCTTGCCGCGCGTCGGCCGCGGCGTGTTCGAGTCCGACGGTGCGATCGCGAGCGGCCGCCCGAGGAGGATGGACGTCCCGCGGTCGTGTACGAGCACGATCGCCCACAGGCGGATCCGCAGCTGGCACTCGTCCTCCGAGAACACGTTGTCCTGCGACGTCGGGTCGTGGTGCAGCCCGAGCTCAATAGCGAGCCGGACGAGGCTGCCAATCAGGCGCCACAGCGCACGGCCCTGTCGCTGTTCCGGCGTCAGTCCCGGTCATCAAACGGTCAGCTGGGTCGTCCGACGATGGCTCACCTCGGTATACAGGTACCAGTGCAGCAGGATGAGCGCCTGCAGACTGGAAACCGTGACCCGGAGGTCAGGCTTCACGGCGAGAGCAAACTGGAAGAACTCCTCGTGCTCCGGCCAG
The DNA here is from genome assembly GCA_001304625.1 of Trametes sp. AH28-2. Lineage (NCBI taxonomy): Eukaryota > Fungi > Basidiomycota > Agaricomycetes > Polyporales > Polyporaceae > Trametes > Trametes sp. AH28-2. Next base: position 78,436 of record KQ464108.1, read on the forward strand.
TCGGGCGGCATGAGGGCCTTGGCAGCAGCGGGAGTGGTCACGCTGTGTACGCCGCCGTCTAGCTTGCTCGCCCGGTGATTGAGTTCACTGAGCGTGCCCAGCGCCATAACCAGGTATGCGCTGCAGATGAAGCCCGGGTCGTGCGGAAGCATCTGCCCATCGTACAGTGCGTTGAGCGTCGCCTCGAACTCGCGCCGCAACAGCACAGGGCGATGGAAGTTGAGGTTAGCGAAGTACGTGTTCACGATCTGCTGCATGGTCTCGCGGGACTTGGGCAAGAAGACGGGGACCGTTTGCGGATTGGCCTGCTGGGCCGGGCTGCCTCCAGGGCTGGCGACGGGCGGCGCCACGATGCTGTTCCGACGCATCGTGACGGTGACCCACTTCGTCGAGTCGCGTGGGAGGGAGGAGGGCTCCCCAAAGGCGCGGTCACGGCCCGAAATCAACGCGCTCGACCCTACGGCGAGGTCTTCTCTATCAGCGGGAGGAATGGTCACGTCGTTCATGATCGCGCCTGACACGCCAAATGTCTTCGCAAGAGCCTAGAAAAGGTTAGGACGTCAGGATTGCCACCGAATAGACGCGAGCGTCGTTATCGCCCCGACGCATGTTCGCCCCGCCCGCTCCCTTGGACGCAGGGGGCGGACGACACGGTGAGGCGCGGCACGGCTTGGGTGGGCGACTCACCTGCGTGTTAGACATATCGAACGAGTGCGGGTCCTGACCGGGAATTTCATGCGGAGAGGGCGGCCTCGGCTGCATGCCGTGTGGGGGCGCCAAGGTGTGTTGGAACGGCGGAGCAAGGCGAGGGTCGTACCCAGGAGGCGGCGGCCCGCCTTGCATCTGCATGTGCGGTGGGGGTGGAGGGCCATACGGACCAGGAGGAGGAGGGTAGTGCATGGGTACGGGGCCGTGGTAGCCCGGAGGCATCATGGGCGGCTGGCCAGGGTGGGGCGGAGGTGGTGGTGGCCCTGGGTAATGATAACCTCTGGGAGAGCCCATGGGGGGAGGGGGAGGTCCCTCCGTGCGGAGGGGAAACCCACGGTGTGGGCCGGCCTCTGGCGAGTTGGGAGCGAACTGGAAGTTGGAGGCGATGGCATTGTCGCTTGTGTCAATGTCGATGCCCTCGCGCGCAAGGATATTGTCGAGGTCGTCGAGGTGGAAGCCGGGGTAGTGTCGCTTGAGAAGGGCCTCACATTGGATCAGTTGGCGCTCGATGCGCTCGGTGTGGCCGCGGGGGGTGAGGGTCTGGCGGTGGCGGTCTTCCTGCTGGCAGACGGTGCCTGCGGTAGCGCATGCAGTGCATCGGGGGTGTTTGGAGTCGCACTGCTCGACGGGGGGACGGGGAAGGGGAGGGAGGAGGAGGGGCGGGTGTTAGCGAACTCGGATGGGAGACGGGGGATTTGCCGTCGGTGTCGCCCGACGGGACTTGCCTTAATTTTCTTACTCCTACACCGTGCGCACGCCTCATGCGAACGCCTCAGACGTCGTGGCTCGGCCGGATGCGAGGCTTCTTCGCCGTTCTCGTTTACCTTTCTACGCTTTCTGGGTGCGGACTGCTGGCCTGGATGCGGCGATTGCATTTGCTGCTGCTGCTGGGGCGTCGGCGGCGGCTGCTGATTTGGATCGATCTGGAGGGCGGATTGGAGGGATGAGTGAGCGAGGTTGAGCTCCGGATGGGGCGGAGGCGGATAGGACATGGCCGGGCGGGAGAGGGCGAAGAGGACAACGAGGAGGAGGACGGAGGAGAAGGACTGAGGAGGCCGTTGTCAGCGCCGGACGATGGCCTCTGGCTTGGTTGGGCGATGTAAATATGTAAGGCGCGCCCTGGCCCAGCGTCTCTCTCTCCCCTTCTCTATAGCCTCCGCCCTCCAATCCCGCCCTCCTTTCTCTCTCCTCCCCTCGCTCCTCTCTGTTTCATCGCTGAACCTACGCTGAGCTTCTCCCAGCTCTATTGCGCAGCCCAGGCAGCATTCGTCCGCTAATCGCCCCGCTGTTGCCCTCTCCGCGCAGCGTCCCAGCCCAGCCAATCCGACGCTAGTCCCGGCATTCATCACATCTGTCTACCACCTTGACCTTCTCTCCGCCCTTCCAGGTATAAGGACAACAATGCAAGCCCTCTGTCTCACGTCGTCTGCCCAAGTCGTCCGACACCGCCCTCATCAACCTACAACTACCTGTGCTCTCCGTTCTTCGCGAAGTACGCGTCCAGCTTTGGCATTTCACTAACCCACAATCGCGGTCCTGTGTTCTCTGGCGACATCACCTCAAGCTACAAGACCGCTACCGCACTCGTCTCTGTTCCGACCCAATCACGGACATCATCCGATGGCCTTCTCTCGGCGGGCCTTCCTTTGACATACCAATCACACCGCCGACGATGCCGCCAATCCGTCCACTCCGGTCCACACATCCATGCTGTCCAACAGCCCCTCACGCGCGATGTCCCTGTAACTGTTCAGAGTTTTGCCCCTGTGACGTGCGTCCGCGTAGGTCTGCGTCTGCCAAGTTTCATCTGCAATCCTAACTGCCTAGGAGAACTTCGGCCATCTGGGGTCGAAGTACGAAGTTGGGATCGCCCTGTCGACAGATATACAGCCCTACCTCATACGCATCAGCCTTGAAACCGATCTTCTGGCTGCTGCACGTCTGTGTGATGCAGTGGGTTCTGTCCAAGTATATACGCTATCTACTGCGCGAACACTGCCGAATTTGACAGCCATGCCAATTTTGACCACCTCAACCGCTCGAAGAGCTCAGCAGAGACGCCGTTGCGCGCGCCAGTCGGAAAAAGAGAGAATGTTGCACATGGCCGCGATCATAGCATCACGTAGAAGAGGTATTTGGGACGTTTGTTCATACCGCTTCCAGGGCAGGGTACCGCACAGCGTCACGCCCTACAGTACAGGTCATGCTCGGCCAGCACTGCGAACACTGACTAGCAGTGTACATATGGTAGAATATATTTTCTGCGAAATCATTGTATGCCCTGTGGGCGATGTTCCATGTGTGCAGAGATGTGTCTGTAGCCGTGCAGCCCGCTGCCCGTACCAAAGTAGAAGAGGCTGATGACGGCTGCGAGAGTAAGACCGTCGACGTCATGGCTTCCCCGGCGCCTGTGGCTGCGTGGCTGACTACGCCTCTTCTTGTTCTTGTCGAATGAGTGTACAAGACGGGCTCTACAGGCATCGAACGGGTCGCACAATGAGGAGGTGTCCAGTGAGTGAGATCTAGCGGGTGGGTTGCGGGAGAGTGCGGATAAAGGACGAGCGGATTACTGAGAAAGTGGCCCGACACGGGCAGGAGACGGAGGGGCTGTCGGCCGGGGAACATTCCCACGCGAACCTACGCCCACCCCCGTCTCTCCGCCGGCGCCCTTCTCCGTCTCCAGCTTCCTCTCCTCCTCCTCTCTCGCTCTGCTCAGTACTCCTTGCCCACCACACCGGGAGATGCTGCACAGCACAACAGTTCCAGACTACACAACGCCCTACTCCGACACCGTCCCCGACGACCGCTCCGCATACTCGATGGCGACCGTCCACGACCCGCCCGCCTCGCCCAACGCCCGCACCTCCCTCCTTTCCTCCAACAGCTCCGTCGTCGACTATGGCGCCGCGCCTCCCTCCCAGCCCTCCTCGCGCCGGCTGCTCTGGAACGCCACCCTCAAGATGGCCGCCATATTCTTCTTCAGCACCGTCGTCCTCGGCGGCACGCTGTGGCTCGCATTGCCTACTTTGGAAGAGTGCGTGCCGGTGCCGCTTTGAGACTGACAGTGTGTTGACGGTGCTCTTTGCTCGTGTTGCAGGCAGGACAGGCCGATGCTCAAAATCCCGAAGAGCTTTGCGGAGCTGCAGGCCCTAAACGTACTACTGAAGAAGTACCGTGATATCTACCCTTACCGGATCGTGATCTGCTATGTGATCACATACTTCTTGTAAGTCTCACCTTTCTGTCCTCCCCACCTCAAGCCGCTGTGAGGCTGTCGGCTGTGATGCTGGTGCATGTCGAGTGCTGCGTTCTGTGCGCTACACATGCTGCGGGATCACTCAGCGCGCATATACGCTGACTGCACACCATTACGGTGATGTGGACTGTATCGTTCTATTTGTAAGTTCATGGCGAAGCGCGTACACGTTCCTGCAAATATCGCACTGCCCTGGTGTCCGGAGGTCAGTCAGCGCCCAGTTGAGGAGTGTTGCAGGCGTTCACAGTAACGGCCAAAGGACTTACAGACAGTGTTACGAGGACGTGCATATGCGTCTACATGAGACGAGCGCAGTTTCGCTAGTCTCGTAACTCTCTTATACTCTGATGTCGACGCATATTCTGCGTACACGTTTACTGCTCCCGGCGATTGGATTACTTGACGCGCGCCTGGGCAACATCTGCTTGCCATTCTCATCGGTGGTCCTACATGGAATTCACTACAGTCTATCATCGTCTCCGTATTGAATGCAAGTACTGACTGCCCGTTACAGCCTCCAAGCCTTCTCATTACCAGGGTCAATGTACCTCTCCATCCTCGGTGGCGCTGTCTGGGGTGTCCCACGTGCGCTCCCACTAGCCTGCGCGTGCGTTGCCACCGGCGCAACGCTCTGCTACCTGATCAGCGCTGCACTCGGGCCCGCACTCCTCACCATGCCGCGGTGGAAGGCGAAGCTGGATGTATGGGGCGACAAGCTGCGCGCACACAAGGACGACATCATCTCGTTCCTCATCGTGCTGCGCATCGCGCCCTTCCCGCCTCACTGGGTTGTGAACGTCGTCTGCCCGCACGTCGGGATCGGGATTGTGCCGTTCTGGATCAGCACCTTCCTCGGCATCTTCGGCGTTACCGTCATCCATACGACTATCGGCGGCTCGCTCGACGAGATGACGTCCCCGCAGGACTTCCACCTCATCTCGTGGAAGAACTTCCTCGGGCTGTCCGCGATAGTCGTGGGCGTGATGATCCCTGTCGGCCTCCGCTACTACTTCAAGCGCGAGATCGCGACCGTCGCCGACGTCGAGGCGGAGGCGGAGGCCGCGGAGGCGAGCGCGGAGAGTGGCGACCGGCTGCTCGCCGAGGGCCCGCGCGCGGACCCCGGGAAGGGCAAGGCCGCGCCGCTCATCGCGTACTCGGACGATGACAGCGAGCTGTACTCGGACGAGGAGTCGGACGAAGACATCATCCTCGAGGCGGGGCCGTCGCTCATCATCAAGCACGACGAGGACGGCCATAATGCGACCGCTGCGCCGAACCCGGAGACGCGACAAGAGGCTTCCCAGCAAGACGACCTGCTGTTGTAATATGCATCTGCGGTGCCGGCCCATCGTATTGCTCGTTCGCCCCCTCGCCCGCACGTCACGACCTCCGCCGACTGGCCCTCACGACCACCCCTATCTATTGCAATGTAGACCGCCTTCGCTCTCGCTCGCCCTCTCCGTGTATTGTATGCTGGACTAGGCCTGCCGCGCCGTCCGAACCCTTCCTGTCCTCCCTCCCCCTAACCCTTCACCCTGCCCCCCTCTCACTTTCGCTTCCATAGATAATACCTTTCTGCTTCGACTTGCCGGGCCTCGCGCACGCGTCGGACCATCCCCTCGTTTCGCCTGCCCCCTCTTTCCCTCATTCCCTCTTTCCACGCGCCTCAGGCCTCATCCCCCACTTTCTTCCGCCGTATTTCATTTTTTGTTCGGTGCGTGTGTACATAAGTGTACAGCTAGGTAATGACTGTGCTTGTCGCGATTGGAGCGTTGTATAAATATAAACCGCTATACATAAGACCGCCAGCTGCAGAGCCCGAGACGCCGCTCCGTCCTCCGTCCCCATGCGCCGTCCTCCGCTCGCACGGCGCAGAGCCCCGGTTGTGGGGTGCTGAAGGCTCGGTACTCAGTACTCAGTGCTCACTTGTGACTTTGCTGCATAGACCACAAGACACTATCTGCGAGCTCCTCGTGCCGATACTTACTATACCTGCGGGCCCGACGATCCTCTCGCGATATCGACGCCGAAACCCGGACCCGCGGACGGCCGAGCGCGGTACTTGTCAAGGCAGCGCTAGCGGAGCGCGCAGCAGGTCACCGGTCAGCCGCCCGTTCGCCAGGATATACGACCAGGAGCCTGCACCTGCACGGAGGTAAGGTTCCCACCGCCCCGCCTGTCCAGTGGGCCAGACGCACGCTCTGCAAGTAAGTACTCTGGTGTCCGACCAGGAAGGCAGCTGCAGCGCGTCATAGGAAGCGCAAGCCAGAAGTCCTTAGTCGCTGGTCACAGCGAGGCCGACGACGTCGACATGCGTGCCGTGGAGCTCGCGGAAGCCGTCCGCAGATCCAGAGGAGGACGTGCGCCCGGATGTGGCTATAGATATACTGCAAGCAGAAAAAATAGAGTTAGGTTCGAGCGCACTGGCCTGCGCGTTTGGCCCTCGCGCGCTCGTCCTCGGGGCGGACTGACCTCGGCGGACTGGGGCCTGCTGCACCAGTCCATCCCGCAGGCCTACAGGGCCCGTACCCCACACCCGGTACCTCGTACCCCGCGTCCCGCGCCCTGGGGCACGGGTGCGCGGCGCACGCTCTCGCGCCCGCACGGCGGGCACTCTCCCACCGCGACAATCTCTCGAAACGGCTCGGGCTGCAGCAGGATGCGCGTGCCTCCCCTGGCCCCTGGCCGTGGCTCTGGAGTCTGGGCCGCGCCTCCCAGGCCGGCGCCAGGAGCAAGGTTCGGGGTGCGGGGCGCGCGTGCCAGCTCCTCCTCTGCTGCTTCCTGCCTGCCTTCCTGCCTTCCGCGCGGGAACTCACTCTCGCGCGTCGGGGCACGGCCGCGCGCACGGGTAGATACGGCGCGGACGCCACGTCCGAAGGCACATCCCAGTCCGCGTCCGCATCCGTGTCCGAGCATGAATCCGAGTCCGAACCCGAGGATGACTGCACCCCGAGCCCGCGTCCCGGGTCCGCGCGCAGAAGGCACCCCGGAGCGCACATGCGGCGTGCCTCCCGGGACCCGGGACGATGCGACGGGCTCGCGCTCGGGATTGAGCAGGGAGTAGCGCGGACGAGCATTGCTTGGGCCAGGGTGCTGTGTGCTGTGTGCTGTGTGCAGTGTGCGAGGTGCGGGGGTCCATGCGCAAGCATACGGTGGACAGCGTAACGGCGCGGACCGCAGCCGGTCGCTGCGTTGCTTGTCAGCGATCCCCGCCGTCTTCGGACCAACCCGTGCGCGCCGGCGTCGAACGAGACTCGGCCGTCACGAACAGATGTGAGCTGCGTGACGGGCGTCGGACGGGTCGAGGCGCAAGGACTCACTCGTCGTTGCGCGCGCATGCAGAAGACAGAAGCGCCGCGATGGCAACAGTGCGCACGCACTCGTGCGGTCCCGGCGACGGCGACGACGCGCCCGAAGCAGGAAGGGGCTCGGCGCGCAATGGTGCGGCAGGCAGCGGTAGGGCGGCAGCGCGATGAGATGGGATGACCGCGGTTCAGAGTTGCGAGGAGCACAGCTTGGAGGGTCCGGGCGCGGTTGTGGCGGGGCGTGACACACGCCCACATATTCCGCGAATATAAGATGTCCGCCGTCGTCGTGACGCATTGCCCAAAAACCCGGCGTAACGTGGACGTTAGCCGAATATGATTGACTGCCTGTTGATTGACCGCCGCCGCTATGGAACGGTGAGCACAATCATGGAAGACAAGACGTTTCGGTTGTTCGCAACGTACGAGTATTCCTCCACGACCCGAGGGCGTCGTGAGCGCATCGCCGGTGCAACTACCCGGCTCGACGCGCACCGGAGGAGGTGCGACGCTGCTGCACCCGGGGACCGCCGCGGTCGACCGCTGGGCGATAGCTGGGATTGACGGCGGCGGCGACGTCAGCGACCGCACGATCCAAGTATACTTGCCGGCGGCATTGTTGTGGGAAAGCACGGGGCGAGCCGCATCTGGGATGTGCCCATCTCGATTTCCGGGAACGCGCGCGAGGATGCATCTAAAGCCTCCGTCGGCGTCGCATGCAGGCAGCATGCTGTGGTCGCGCGCCCCGCGACGGGAGCTCCCGAGGGCCCGCGGTCCGGGGCGCGATAGCCATGCGTTACGCCCAAGACCCACGGGGCGGTAACGCGTTGCGGGCGGACAGGCGGCTGCAGGATGGTGACTCGCAGCAGCGGCCGGCCGGGGAGAGCTCGACTGCTTGAGGCGGTAGCGTCCGACCATGCGCGCGTCCCGGTGCGGCGCGCTGAAACTCGAGAGACGACAGGAGTGACAAGGGTTGGGCGCCAGGACACTGCGCGGGCGGCACAGCACGAGCATCACTGTGACCGAGGGTCCGTCGGGCCAGGGATCCGCAGAGCTATAGGGCGCTGTCAGGATGGCTGGTGGTGAGGACGGACGGATGTGGGTACGGATGCGCGTATCTGGAAGGGTGAGCTGGCTGGCAGACGGAGAGCGGAGGAGAAGAGGCCGATTATTCGCCGTAGGGCTCGGAGGAGGGCGCCATGTGAACTGGGGTCGCGGGGAGGGGGAATGGATGTAGGGGGGAGGAGGAGGTGCCAATGGGGGCTCGAGCTGTGAGGAATTGAGGGAAACGTCCCGAGCGGTCAGATGTCCTCTGGCATGCGTGGTGGCGAGAAAGCGGGGAGTACGTACGGCTGGGACGGTGGGATGCGGGTGCATGAGGGGGGAGGCGGCTGGGGTCAGGCGCGGAGGCCATGGTGGGCCACAGCGCTCTCTTGAGCTTGCGCCTCGCCGTCTGGAACAGGCAGAGCGAGCCCTCGCCCAATCCGGCCATCCTCCCTCCTCCGACGATGGATGCGCGTCTACCGCCCCAAAGACGCCCGTATAGGCCGTATATGGAAAGTCACATCTTACCGTCACACGCAGTCACACGCTCGCCACCCCCTCGCCTCGCACCGCAGGGGGAGCCGAGCGCAGAGATAATCGTTGGAGGGCGCACGGAGAGCGAGGCAGTACGCTGTAGGCAGCGACAGCGCCGGGGCAGGGAGAGAGGAGGAGGAGAGGAGAGGGGGAGGAGGGAGGCGCGCGTTGAAGCTCCGCCACAGATTTGTGTTTGAGCGTGTATACCGTTATTCAATATTCAGGGCTTCGCCGAACTCACGTTGCCCCCGACCGCTCTTCCCTCCCACCACCACCGTCCTCCTCGTCCTCCCCACTCCGCCCCTCCCCCGCCCGACCCCTCCCTCCCGTCGAGCGCATCTCCCCGCTCGCAGGCCCGCCAGAGCTCAACAGCACCGCCGCCTCGTGCGGTTCCTCGGCCCACCCACCCGTACCGAGCCCTCTTCCTCCTCTCCGCGCCCAGCGCGTCCTCCACCCCTCGTCCCCCCGCATCCACGCGCCATCGGCCCCTGCGGCTGATTGCAATCCCCCTCTCCCAATGCTCCCCAACAACTATGTCGTCGGTCAGCCCGGCATTCCGCAGCCACAACCTCAGGACCACCAGCAGGGCATGCCCGGCATGGCTATAGACAATCGCATGTGGCAAATGCAACAGCAACAGCAGCAGCAGCGGCAGATGGCTCAGCAGCTGCAAGCTCAGGGAAACGGTACCCAGCAGCAGGTGCGTCGATCTCGTTTTTCGCCATCGCAGCCCGCCTCCCCTCCGCGCGTCGTCTTCCTTCGTATCCATGGCTTTTGCATCCCGCTCCGTTCCGCCGTCCTCGCATATGTCCATCCCCGTGTCTCGATATCCTACGGGACGAGTACGCATGGCCCCTCCTCCATCGCCCTCTCCACCGCCTTAATCTCTATTCAGGCATTCTCACGCCCGTCTGATTATGTCATCATACTGGGCTGTCTCACCTCCGCTCTTCCTCTCGGTGGCTGCATCTCACTAATCCCTCGCTGCGCTTTTTCTCTATAGATGCTAGACTTCCTGCGCTCTCGCGGCCTCCCCCCGGCTCAGGCGGCCCAAGCGATGGCGCAACAGCGACAGCAGCAACAGCAGCAACAACAGCAGCAGCTTGCGTTCGGCGGGATGCCCTTCGGCGCTAACAACGCCACTCCATTCCCCCTCGACTCGTCCCAGGGTCTCCAGCCCAACCAGCAGCAGTTTGGCAACGCGCCAGGCGCACAGAACATGGCCAACCCCTTGCATAGACAGGCGATGGCTCACAATGGGAACCCGATGTTTCCGAACCAGGGCGGGCCCATGCGCCAGCTCGACCTGATGCTGGCCCAACAGCAAAACCAGAACGGCGTGCAAAACGCCCAGACCATGGCCACGCTCCGCCAGTTGCAACAACAGCACGCCCAACAGCAGCAGCAGCAGCAAGCGCACCCGCCACAACAGCAACAGCTCGCTCAGACGATGGGCGGTCAGCAGGGCATCCCTCCGGGTTTCTTCAGCGGGCCGATGAACACGTCCGGAGTCCCTTCGAATATCTCGGCAGCGAACATCCAGCAGTTTCGCCAGGCCGCGTTGGCGCAGCAGCAGCAACAGCAACAACAGCACGCTAACTCGGACGGCCAGGTGCAGCCTCAGCCCCAGCAAGGCCGCCTCTCGCTAGAGAACATGCAAACTCAGGTCGTAGGCCTGAGGACGAGCGTAGCGCAGGCTGAGACTCGCCTCCAGGCCCTCCTTGCCCAGCAGCAAATCACGACGGGGAACGAGCGGCTCGAGCAAGAGATTCGCAGAATCAAGGATGAGATCAGCCAACGTCGATCTGCGCTCGACCGCATCATGTCCCTCGTGAAGCAGGTCGCGGTGGGCCGTGTCAATGCCAATGCACAGGGCGGCATGCAAAATCCCATGAGCATGTACGTCCCGCGTTTGCTCAACAGGACGTTTCTAACGGGCAGCGACACTGCTAGGAACCCGATGGCGACGTCCCCAGTGCCGCCACAGCGCGTCGCGAACGGGTCGCAGAATCCAGCTCAGGTCAACTGGATGCAGCAGCAACAACAACAGCAGCAGCAGCAGCAACAGCAGCAGCAAGCGCAACAACAACAACAGCAGCAGCAGCAAGCGCAGCAGCAGCAGGCGTCCCCAGCCCACCAGTTCAACAGTCCTCGTCAGATGCCTTCGAATTCGCACCTCATGCCGAACGGCAACGCCCAGCAGCCCAACCTCCAGATGAGCACCCCGCAGCTCCCGCAACAGATGCTCGCGTCTCAACAGAACCAGCATATGCGAGCGGTCACCACTCCTCTGCAGGTACTGAACACCGGCGTTACGCCCTCGGGTTCGCAGCCTTCTCAGAACGGGATGCCGAACGCCTTCCCGAACGGAGGCATGGGAGCACAGGGCGGGCAGCCTGCTCAGGCGGGGCAACCGTCTCAGCAGCAACAGCCCCAGATTCCTATTCTGCCGGGCTTCACGCTTCGCCCAATGAGCGCTGAGACGTTCCAGAACGTCTACAAGAACTGGATCTCGAATTCTCAAAAACCGAGGGACCAGACGCTGCTCATGTACGAGAACCGCCGCGTGGACTTGTACAAGTTGCATTGCGAGGTGGTCAGTGCCGGAGGCATCACCCAAGTAAGTGTTCATCCGTTCCTCTCCAGTTCGAACGTTCTTGCTTACTGCGCGTACTCAGCACCTACCGAGCGAGGCATGGCCCATCATTGGTGCTAGGCTCGGCTTCATGCAGATTCCTGGCACGGACACCGAGCCCGCCAGGTCAGGCCCGGCGTTCGCCCTTCGCCTTCAGGCCATATACAAGGAGTTCCTGCAACATTTCGATCGCCAGTACTACCTGTCAATGGCGCGCAGGCACCAGGCTATGATGCTGCAGCAGCAACAGCAGCAGCAGCAGCAGCAGAATGCGGGTCCCGACAACGGTCTTCCGACGCAGAACCGGCCGCCCACTGCACCCGGCGTCCCCGCACCCAGACCCCTGAACGACATCCTCGACCCCAAGCTCATGACCGACCTTGTCAACTACTCGGTCATTTCGGCCGCGGACCTCCAGCGTCGCGGCGTGCCGCCGCAAATCATCCACGTCGTCGAGCAGAACCGCGCAAAGCTGAGGGAGATGCACGACTCGCAGCGCTCGTTCCACAACGGCGTCGAGCTCAACTCGCTACTCGGGCAGAACCAGGCCGGCGGCGTACCCCAGCGAAACGCCTCGAACCCCATGATGCAGCTGCCGCAGCAGGGCGGGATGCCCGTGCAGAACGGGATGCATTCGCTCGGCCAGCCCAACGCACAGCAGATGCACCAGCAGGCGCTCAACCACGGTATGCCCATGGCGGGTGCGATGTCGCACAACGGCGCACCCCAGCAGCAAATGGGTCAGGTTCCAAACACGGCGCGGATGGCGCGGCCGTCGGCTGCTCAGCTACAGTCAGCGGTCGCGACGGTGGCAAGAGTGAAGAGCGATTGCAAAGGTACGCGGTTTCGCAGACTCTAATGCGCCTCATGCGCCTCAATACTCACGATCTGGCGCAGCCCAACCGTTCAACCCCCGCCAGTTCGTGGTACCCGACGCTCAGCGCCTGGAGTACAACACGTCCTTCGAGCAGCTCCATCGCCTCATTGGGGAGCTCGATGCGAAGCTGCCTTACTACGCTTGCGCCATGAAGGAGGACGCGATCAAGAAGCTGGTGATGATGGTGAGTGTAGTGTCCGTGTGCATGCGGACCGCCCACTCACGTCGCGCAGATCATCGCAGTGCAGCAACAGCGCGATCTGCTCTCGTCCAGTAACATGTCGAAATACTTCCTCCCTCTAGACTCGATCAAGAACATGACGAAGCAGGTGCAGCACGCCGCCGAGGCGTTCAAGTCGTTTTTTCAGGGTTTGTCGCCACCCGGGCAGACCCCGGGCCAACAAAGCGCTCCCGCCCCTGGGCCGCTTGCTCAGCCTCCCACCATTCCCCAGCGGCCCGTCGTTCCTCAGATCCCCCATCCTCCCGCCGTCGCGCCCGCCATGCCCTCCGGTTCCGCTACGTCTCCTATCGTGGTTTCCGCCGCCACGCCGATCCAGAAAAGGCCGACGCCGAAGCCCATCGCCGAGATGCCCTCTGCACCCACCCCCTCCGCCTCCGCCGCCACGCCCGCCGCGAGCGCGCCCACCCCAACACACGTCGCCAGCTCACCGCAGACGCCAAAGTCGCCCAGGAACAAGCCCGCGCCAAAGGCGAAGCCGCAACCGAAGCCACGCAGAGTGTCGAAGGTCCCGGCGTCCGCTTCCGCTGCGAGTCCTGCTGCCGGGCCGTCGGAGGTGAAGCCTCCAGCGACCCCGGCGACACCCGCGAACGCACCTACACCAGACACGCCCGCGAGTGCCAAGCGGCCGCGCGAAGAGGAGCCTGCGGCGTCGTCGTCTTCTGCCGCCGCACCACCAGCGGCGAAGAAGATCAAGACCGACTTCGACGAGCCACCAAGCGATATCCTCGCCAAGCGGCAAGCGGAAGCGGACGCGGTGAAGACGGACGAAGATGCGATCAAGTTCTTCGAGCAGATGTCGGACTGGCTAAACCAAGTGTCGAGCGAAGGCGACGGGCAGGAGAGCCTGAAGACGCATATCGCGGACTCGCTAGACGAGATCCTGAAGGCGTACCCGGACATGTCGGACGACGGCGGGTTCTCCTCGCTCGGCGGGTCGAGCTTCCTCGACAGCATCACCGTCGGGAGCTCGTCGCCCCGACAAAGTGCGGCGACGGTGGACCCGTCGGACTTCTTCGACTTCACGTCGTACGGGCTCCCCGAGGAAGACGCAGGGTCGAAGGCGGCGACCCCGGACCTTGTGCAGGCATCGTCGTCAGTCGGTCCCAGTCCAGGATCCGCGTCGGAGACTGAGGCACACCCCCCAGCCTCTTCCAGTACAGACACGGCGAAGATCGCTGACGCGAAGGGCGAGCCGAGCGAGGGCGTGGACTCGATACCGGCGGAGCTCTGGCGGGCGTTCGACGGGGGCGAGTCTGCGTTCTACAACGCGTCGGACAACTGGAAGTGGGACCAACCGATGCCGACGGTGGAGCAGCCCTGGGCGTTCTACTCCTCGTCGTAGGCAGCGAGCCGGCCATCTTAGAGAAAGGATTCCCGCGCCGAGGAAGGAAGAGGACGGCGTCGGACGGACTGGCCGCGCGTGCGGTCGGGTATTATCTCGTAACGTATTTCTCTGTGCTTTTAGTCTGCGTCTGGCCCCCTGCCTTGTCTATCCCCACCGTCCGATTACGATTCACAGTACTGCCGGAACCGCCGCTACGTCTCATCTCATCTCATCGTGCACCTCCCTGTCGTCGCATATGTTGTTGTTTCTTGATTACATTAGTCGTGTGCGCTGTGTATTTTTACCCCGTCTCGCATGCTATCGATACCTTGCTGCTGCAGATTACCTAGCACGCAATCTTATTCAGGCGCGATAATTGGCTTCCTCGACAACGACCGTTTGTCTGACCTCTGGGGGTAGTACCCAGCAAAGTGACCCCCGTGCAGTATGCTTTGGGGTGGCGTGATGCGCACAGCCGTCTCATCAGTATACCTGCCAGTCATATTCTGTGCCATACTGTTCCGTTGCTCGAAGTTGTACATGATCTGCACAGGCCAGTGTGTAGATGCCTCCGTATGAACTTTTGGAGGAGGAGAGGTGTGTTTGCCGATACTTGAACGATACTCTACGCTCCAGCTTGTGGTCGCTTGCGGCATCAGACCAGGAGAACGCTCTCAACCTGAGTAGCCCGCCGAACTATGAGCTCCCCATTGAACGCAAGCATGAGTATATGGGCCGTACAGCTGTCCTGAAATGCCCATTTGCTGTGTATACTGATGTGCAGACTACCCCGTAGCACCCTGAAGATGATGATCTGCCTCGTCCGCGCCCCCGGCATCGTCGTCGTCGTCGCTGCCGGGCTCGGACTGGTCCCCGCCCTCTGTCGAGCCGCCGTCCTCCCCGCTCCCGCTCATGGTATCGTCGTCACCTTCCTCCTCCTCGCTGTCGCTCTCCTCACTCTCGTCCTCCTCGTCTTCGGCGTCTTCGTAGAACTTGTCCAGGTCCATGTACGCCGCCTTGGCGCCGTCCTGCCGCGTGATCGAGCCCGCGGGGGACACCCCGCCCGTAGGCGTGAGGACGACTGGCGATGCGCGACTGGAGGGGCCGATCGACCGTGCTGCCGAGGAGGACTGCGACACGTACGCCGGCGCCTGCGGCATGTCCGCCTCCGAGTCCCGCAGCGTCGAGTCTATGCCCTCCTCGAGCCAGTCGGGAAGGTATCCATCCCCGCCTGTCCAGCGCCCCGTGAGCGCTGCGAGGGAGCCGAACCGGCCGTGGTCGTCCTCTGCAGTGTGTGTGAGCCACCACTGCAGGAGAGCGGGACCTGGGGGCAGCTTACCGTCCTTGACAACGTCCTCGTCTGGGCTCGCCTTGCCCTCAAAGAGGACGACCTTGATCTGCTCGCGTCGGAGGACGACACCACCAACGTCCTCGCGGTCGGCGTCGGCCTCGCCGAACAAACCGGCGGTGACGCTAGAGAGGAGCGCCTTGAACATGCGCGCCCGGTCGCGCACGTCATAGTTAGGGTCGTACTGCGCGAGCGAGCACACGTAGCGGTACAGAAGCGCGATCGTCCGGTCGGTCGGACACAGCACGAGCAGCTTCGCTGCAAGCGTGACAACTTGCAGCTTCACGACGGCGGTCTGCGCATTGAGTATGGTCACCGCCCGGCCGGGGTGGTAGAGGGGGAGAAGGCACTGCACCTCTTGAATGAACGACTTCGCCATCTTCCGCAGGACGTCCGGGGCCCATGGCGCGAGACCCTCAGGGCCCGCGGAGGCCGATCCGTTCTCCGTGGGGTTCGAAGACGATGCGTACTGGCCGACCAACCAGACGACACATGCCCTCGCTTTGGGGTGACGGATGTCGTCAATGCGGCGGGCAAGGCGGGATATGATCTCGAGCGGAGAGAAGGTCTGCGGTGGGAGGCCGCCGATAGCGATGACATTCTGCTGCTGCTGCATGCGAATCTGCACGAGCGATTTCAGGACAAGGACAGCATTAGCAACGATTACGTCTACCGCGTGGGCACGGTGTGAGCATGTGCAGATGCGATGCTAGAAGACGAAGATTACCGTGCTTGCTCTGGATGAACGACATGAGTGCCGTCAGGCATTGCTGCGTGGCCTCTGGGATGATCCGCGCGATGTACCCAATGGCTTGTATGGTTTCAGCTACCAGCTCGTCGTCTGTGTCATCTGCATAGCACTGCAGGACTCTCGCTTCAGGTCGTCTTGTGCGGTGCGAGGTGCGCGACCTACGATGAACTCTCGGAGGAGTGATGGGTAGTTCTCCACGTTGATGACGGCGCGGAGAAGGTGTACTTTATCTTTCTTCACTTGTCGTGGGTCATCGGCACGTACCAGGAACTGCGTATAGGACTTGGCCAGTGTGTCCTGAAGAGCAAACCGGTGTGTAAATTGACATGTTGACTCACGCATCGTTACTCACGGATAGTGTCGAGGATATCAAGACGAGATTCGTGAGAATGACGCGTTCAATCTCACGGGAGAGATGGACCAAGCGCAGTAGTGGAGGTACGATCTTGGGCAGTTCAGATGGTGGTCCGAGGTAATAAAACGCCCGTGCAATGCCCAGGACAACCTAGGGAAGCATAAATGAGGGCATTGTCGAATCAGTGGTACTCATTTACCTACAGCCGGGTTTTGCGATTGGAATAGCGGCTCGATCGAAGTCAACAGTAGCTTCAGGTCGTTGTCAACCTCAAACGGCGCGGCTTGGTCTGCGTCCCGCGAAGGTATGGGTCGTGGTAGCATGACACGCGCGTAGCGGACAAGCAGATTCAAGAGATCGACTTGGCCCCATTCGTCCATGTCGATGAGCGTCCTGCATAGTCGCCTGTAGTGCTGGTGCAGCAAGTCGAGCCGCGTCGGACATACCGCATCGAACGCGATAGCCACGCTGCCGAGGGAGAGCGGGGATTGGTCTTTCAAGAGCGTGGATATGATCCGTATGAGCTCTGGCTGGTGGCTCGAGTCCAAGCTGTGCGAGGACGCATGTGAGCGGCCTTGCGGGAGGAGGGCGTATGCGCGTGTAGGCAGACTGACTGGTATATCTTCGGAATGGCGAGCGCAGCGGCCTTACGGACGTACGGGCTGATGTCCGCGGCGCACTTTTTGATTGCGAGGACGACTATGCTGCCGATCATGGGCACCTTGATACCGGAGAGAACGCGGAGGGCCATGGCGCGGATGAGCGGGTTGGGGTCAGAGAGGTCCTTCTGGAAAGTGTTGATGGACAAGAGCGCGAGGTCGGGCTCTTGCTCAGCATAACGGAGGAGGTAGATGTAGACCAGCTTGCGTATCTCGAGGTTGTGCGAGGCGACGTTCTTGACGACCTGCGCGAAGAACTCTGAGACGTTGCGGCCTCGTGAGATGAGCTGCGGGAAGCATTAGTACACGCAGGAAGCTAGTTGCCCGCTCGGCCGGGGTACGTGCAATTGTGACGCACCGCGATAAGCCTCTTCATTGCCTCAAGCTTCTCCCTATCGCTGCTGGAGTCGAGCTGCTTGCCGATGTTCTTCACTTTCTCCTCCGGGTTGTCGAGGAAGGCGGAACTAGAGCCCCGCGCAATGGCCAGGTCCCGTGTATGCTCTGAGAACGTCTCTTGCAGCCTCATACCCAGCCTGGAGGCGTTCTCTGCAAGCATGTTGAGGTTGACCGCGGCCATAGCGTGTTCAGGGTATCACTATCGCTATGGTGCACAGGCGAGACGAGGCTCGGGAAGGAGAGGGAGGGAGAGAGGAACTGAGCAAGCAGACGCCATCTCTCACTCTGCCGGCGAGTCCGGCCCGCTCATCCGGCCCGCAGCTCAAGCTGGGATGGGATGATCGAAGTAGGTTGCTCAGTACTCAGTACTCAATGCCCGAGCTGCATGCTTCGGACTACGGAGTACTACAGACGTTTGGTATCGCGCTGGTCAGGTATCTACATTCAACATCACATAACTGGCGCACGAGGAGAACAGCCGCAGGGCTCGGACTAGTCCTGCTCAATGCGTATCCGGCGCTGGTGGACTCTACCGTGTACTAGAGGCGGAGGTGCATCCGTGCTAGACAATCGCAGAGTGAATCGGGTTGGCGCGCGGGGAGCGGTTGAACGTGAACATACGGTGTCTAGGTATGCCTGGCCTTCTTGGCCGTATGAGAGTCTGGAGAGAGCGAGGGCGGTGCGACGTTGGATCGCTGTTTCTGGTCCGAGTCCTCCGGAGTGCGACTGTTGGAAGCGGTGGTGGCTCGAAGCTGGGTGGGACTCAATGGAGGCATGACTGCTTGAATCTCTGACGTGCGAGAAGCTGAACCGGCGTGAGTGAGACTGTGGACGAAGTCGCTTCTCTTCTTCATCGCCGCCGCGCTTTGTTCCATGTCCGCTGTCGTATCGTCCGCCGGAAGGTCGCCCAAGGCCTTCTCCAGGAGCGCAATGACGAATTTGTGGATGTCGTGGTATTCGTACCCCTCAAACTCGTACGCGAGCAACAAGAGGCTCCACCATTGGCGCAGCACGGGTTTAAGCGGGGCGAAGTAGGGGTGGACATGGCATAGGACGAGCGGCTCGAACAGCTCGCTCTTCTCAATCAGCCGTTTCTTGTTCCACGCGATCACCTCGAGGGTGCCGTCGAAGAAGCACCAGATGATGCGACGCATTTCCGCCACGTCTTTGCGGTCAGGCTCAGGCAGAGCGTCGAGATCGCCGGAGAGCTCCTTCCGTCGGTCACCGCCTGGTCCCGAGCGCGTCAATGAGAGATAGAGCAAGACCCAGAAGAAGGACTCCATGTCGTGGATCGCATCGTGTACTACAAACTTGGACTGCAACATACCGCCCAAGCCATGCCGATTTGGCATGATGCGGCACTCGTTCAGTATGAAGGCACTAGCATAGGGAGGGGTACCCTGCAACATGTGTCAAGCGAAACACCAGCGACAGCAGGACAGGAGTAACTCACGGAGCGGGGTGTTCGTTCCGGATTGTTCTCGGAAACAAAGGGAGGTGTCTAAAGTGAGGTCAACCTCTGACAACAATCAAGGTGACCTTGATGACGTACCAGCAGCGCTGTATCCCACCCAAGGACCTCCGGCGTGTAGAGGCTGCCTTCCGGCAGCGCCAGCCCATGTTCTCTGTGGTATTGTACCGCAGCGCCAATATAACGTTTGATGGGCAACATGTAGTCTAACAGGACCGTCGGAGTTTGGACTTGCATCCGGAGCATGGTATAATGAGCTGCGCGCTGAACCACCGCTTCGTTGACTTCCTTGATCCGACTCGAAGGGTGATTGCCACTGGAGGGGAGATGGACGGTGTCGATCTCCTGGAACGGTATCCTGCGCTCCAAAACTGGCCGGATGCACTTCGCGCGGTCGAAGTCGATGAGGCAGCCTCGAATATCCTGAGCTAGAGCATGTGGGCTCTCCTTATCGTGCTTCAGTGCGATCAGTAAATTTCCAAGGCTGATATCTCGTTGAAGGAAGCCATGATTGTAAGCGAACCGATGACCTGTCGTTGAGTTGGTTCTGGCGCATTATGACTGCTCGAGGCTGCCACGTACCACGGACGCCATGCAATAGGAGCTGGATCAGCTCCCGCAAGGTAGCGAAGAATTTGACAGAGCAACCGAACACCTTGAAAACGACCCGCATACGGGTACGCTTCTGCGGTTGTGTCGCGCCCGGTCCGACCATGTATCGCGCCACCACGCGAATGTCGTCTTCAGTAATGAGTGCGACATGCAGCCGCTCGTCTGCCTCCGCGTCAGAGTACGCACCCCTCTTCCGAGAGGCTGCAGCGCCTCTTTCCGGCGGTGCCGGCACGGAGTTCAAGCCCCTCTGTATGAGAGTATCAGTGCTGTCGACTTCGCCATGAATCTCCACAGTCTCATGGCAATGCATCTGGCCGATGTACTGCGCGTCTGGATCGGGCGAGGCAGCGCCGATACGCTGAAGCTCCTGGTATATAGCACCTTCGTCGGCCTGGCTTTCGGATTTCCACCATTGTTTGAGGACGAAGATCTGTTGAAGGCTATGAGATACTATGCAGGCGTTGTAAAACATCGTGGAATAAGCGCACCGTACGCTCGTCCGGGTCTCGGCGACGGTCGCCATATCGAATCACGGCCCACACCATGCAGCCGCTACCAACCACCACATCGGTGCGAAGGAGACTGAGCGCCTTCAGAGTCAGGAAGACGTCGTGCTCCGTATAGATGACCCATTGCGTCGCATAGCTGTTCTTCTTGTACAGTGCGATGTCAAACTGATCCGGGCCCTGGGACGACAGGCGGTATGTGTGGATAGGTGGCGACGGCTCGCGTGCCAGCATCATAGTCGGGTCAAAGCCGAGGCGATGCGCGGGCAGGACGGTCAATGCAGCAATGACGTGAATGAAACTCCTCGGGTCCTGTCAAGGAAGGTGAGACCGATGCGAGCATGCCATAGCGAGAGCCGCACCTGGTGTATGTTGATGGGTACATCCATACCTAGCACGCCAGACCTATCGTGACACCAAACGGAGATTTGGTCGCGACTGAGGAAGAGACCAAGAGCAAAACGCCGATCCTTCTGCTCGACCATCATCAAACGAAGATAACCAAGCAGTTGGACGATAAGTTCTCTATCGTTCTGTTCGTAGTCGCGCTTGGCCTCGACCGCAGCCAAAAGCTGTAGCCACCAAAGGGCGTCCTTCTTCTCAGCCTGCAAACTATCAGCGAACGGCCCACGTATACCCGTTTGACGAAGCTCACCGGCATGGAAAGATCGGAGTCGTCGCCGATGGTGCGTGCCATACCACCAATAGCCAGTACACAATCGGGTCGAATCTTCACGGCATCGGGTTCGAGAGACTCCGGCGCCCTAGAATGATAGTCTACCCAGGTAGCCGCAAGGACTTGATCATCGAATTCCCCGTGTTGCTTCCTCGCATGTGCTGCTATCTCGTTTGCGATTGCGACGAAAGGTGGGTAGAGCTCATCTTCTGTGAACTTCTTCTTGCCGCCGGGCGGGAAACCGTTCCAGCGTCCTCCCTGATGGTAGAGCTTCTGCTCGACACCCACGACATCCGCATAGATCCGGTCGACGACAGCGGAATCGATGGGTAGGATTTTGTCGAGGAAGTCGCTCGTAGAGACGATACGTATGCGGTCAACGTCTGCCATCGCCTGCTTGCGTAGGACTTCCTTGGCTATAGTTCAAATGTCAAGCGTGAGAGACTCATGCAGACGTGGAAGGCTCTTGATAGGCGACGTTCTCGGATTATGAGACTGAGTGCGGAGCCATTGTGCACTGATGAGGCGATTGACAGTCGGACGAGGGGAAAGATTGGTCTATATACCTTTCACTATCGCGGCAATGGATATGTCGGCGAGGTGGTAGTGACCAGGCTGGGAGAGCTTCGGTGCACGAGCTCGGGGAGGCGTCGTGAACACAGATGGCGTGATGTGAGCGACGAATACCTGCTCTGGATGGTTTTCAGAACACAGTAGATAGGAAGACCAATGTTCATGTCTCAACGACTTACGCGCACGACTGCAGTATCGCCTTACCGCGATTGAGAGTTTGCCTGAGCCCGCGTGATTCTAGTGAACAGTGCAACTGACAGAGGTACACGAACTTGTTGTCAATGACCTGAAGCGGGCGCTTCCTATTTGAGCCGCGCTCATCACTCCTCCGTCGACCGCACGTACTACACAGGCATGGCCGGTCATGCGAATACGAATACCGTTGACCTGTTGACGGTGATGCAGAGAAAGAGAAAGAAGAAGGCATGGTGATGACCCGGACGAGGAGCATATCGCGAGCTGGGAGGAGCCAGAGCCAGAGGGCTGAGGCTGAAAGCTCGCTGACGACGACGGCGATGCTCAAGGTACAAACGACTCCTTGATCCGGCGTACAACAACGTAGTCTACACTAGTATAGCAACAAGGCCAGGTACATCACAAGACAGGCGATTGCAGTACATGATACATCCGGCGGAAGGCTCACACCTGTGCGCCCTCAGGCAGCTTGTAGTACAGCGGCTATTGTTATACGCGGTGTCAGCACGCAGCAGCGGCAGCACAGACGGTCATGGAACACGCACCGTATTGAACACATGGTAGAAGTGGCCCCTCATCCCGCCCACCTCTTGGTAGTATTCCATCGGGAACCACTGCCAACCGAGTCAGCTCGATCCCACTTGCAGCCCGGTTAAAAGACTTACATGGTCCACAGGCAGCTCCTCCTTCCACGCGCGCATATAGCGCGCCTCCTTGCTCTCGTCCACCACGCCCGCCCCACTGCGAGGCACGACGAACTGCCCGACCTGCATCTCCGTGTCCGTGATCGTGCTGCGCGAGATGCGTGCGTACGCCGTGCGGTATAGCCCGCGGTACAGGATATACTCGCACCAGCGGTCGTAGTCGTCCGCGTCGATGTCGTGCACGCGCCCGTCCGTGACGAGGATGTCGTATGGCGCGGGGCGCGCCGCGTGCGGCTTCGTCACGACGTACCCGAGGAAGATGACCGGGCGCGGCGCTGCCTCGGACATGATCCGCGCAAGCTCCTTTGACTGCAGCTCGCGGTCGAGCGGAGTCTCCTCTGTGCACGATAGGTCAGTGTCTGACGACTTATGATCAGTACGGGTAGAAGGCGCACCTTGGCCGTTGTGCGAAACGACAACCGTGACTTCCGTGCCAAACATGTCCAGCACGGCCTCGATCGCTGGTGCCAGCTCGCCGTCAGGCGACGGGAGGAGGTGGTGCGTCGAGTTGATAATCGGAAACTATGCAGGCGAAGTCTACCGTCAGCCAACCTAACACAGAACCGCATGTATGCATACCTTGGAGAGTAGGACAGCGCCCCATGTGTGTTGATTCGGCCCAGGACCGATATCCACGTACTGCAGTGGGATGCGCCATGAGTGCTCGAGCAAGACAAGGATCACACGTGTGAACGTACATATCCGAGTTCCTCTGCGATGACACGGGTTCTGAACGGCCGTCGTCAGTTCACGCCAGTCGTCCCTATGCACAACCATACTCACAGATCGCGGTTCCCGAATGGAATCCGCTGCACCAAGCTCGTCGTCAGCAACACCACCCTAGTGAAACCCAGCTAGTCCAGTCACTCACATGCAAGTCCGTCTCCAACAGCCCCACGACGTCGAGCTCCATATCCCTGCCCTCGCCACCGCATCAGCACCCTGTCCTGCCCTGGAGATACCGATGAAAAGAACGCACCTGATCAGGTCGCGCATCCGCCGCTGGCTATCCCGGCCCTCGTTGTCGATCCCGAAGTGCACCGTCCAGATACCTGCGCGCACGATTCGCGCGGCCTCGCGGTGCGGCACTGGGGCGACCGCAGGCCACGACCCGCGCCAGAGCGTCGCGAGCAGCGAGAGCGCGGTCAGCAGTACAAGGGTGTACTGCGCCTTGTAATGCGCGCTGCGGGGCAGGGCGATAGAGGGATCGACGGCCTTGGAGGGAGAAGTGGAAGCAAATCGGCGGGGGATACGCCAGTCGAACGCCAGCGCAATGAGTGCGATTTGCGATATGAGAACTCTGCAAGTGGAGAAGCCGTCAGCACGCCTTCTCGTCCACGATTCACAAATAAAGCACGCACAGATCCGTGCGCTCCCTGAAAACCTCCCCGCCAGGCACGAACGCGTACGCAACCGTAAACGTGCTCGCGACATCGTACACAATCACCACCAAACAAGCCACCACTGCCGTCCGGGCTTCCCTTCCCCGACCCGCCTCCGCTGCGCGCGCCCACACGCCCGGCACCACGCTCATCAAGAAGAGGGCGAAGCCCAGGCCACCCGCGTACCCCACCCAGTCTCTATACGCATACATCACGTACGCGCTACCCGCCCCGCTCGCGAGCCAAAGCGGGTGCACCAGCGCGTCTGCGGCGCCGACGTGCGCGAGGAACGCGCCGAGCCCGAGCCCGAGCGCCTGCGTGACGTGCGTGAGCGAGCCGTGCACGTTCGGGACGGGGCCGCTGATGGGGTACCCGGTCCAGGACCACGCGATGAGCGTGCTAGCGTCTGCGAGGAGGGAGTGCAGCGAGAAGAGGAGCGCGCCTAGCGCGAGCGACGCTGGGAACCAGTGGCGCGCGTTGGCTGGTGCGGGGGCCGGAGACGGTTTCGCTGCGGGTGGGGATGGCGCGACAGGCGCAGGTGTGGGTCGTGAGGCGAACTCGAGAATGGCGAGCAGCGCGAGCGCGATGCCCGTCTTGTTGTACCCACCCGACCGCTCGTCGACAAATGGCCACACTGTGAGATTCGCAGTGAATCATAAATATGCAGTACATATGCAGCAACTGTGGAGCATATACCTGGGTTGTTGGTGTGGTTTGCGTGCTTTGACAACGACGACACGAAGAAGCCGAGACCGGCGACTGTATGATTTCCTATTCGTCAGCATCCACGAAGTTTCACTCGCACAACAGTACGCACCTATTGCCTGGTATGGCACTTCCGTACCCTCCGCACCCAACCAGTCTACAGTCGCCCCGATCATAGCAGTCGCGCTCGCGAACGAGACAAGGAACAGTCTCCCCAGTGGACTCGGAACAACATACGCAGCCAGACCGACGAGCGTGAGCCCATGGAGGACAGCGCGGCCCTCCCGGGACCTTGCCCAGTCCCAAAGAGGCGCGATACCTAGAAAGACGGGAGAGAGCGTGGATAGCAGCGCGAGCTCCTGTCCAGAGAAGCCAAGCTCCCAGACGGAGAAGTAAAACAACGTTGGTACGAGCGCGGTGTATACGGACCAGAAGATGTATGCTAAGACAGGGTGGCAGTGAAAGGCACGCGAGTCAGCGTGCTGCGGATGATCTCGACTCCCATGCTTAGAGGCGACGTACAGAGATATACGTCGCTGACGAACGCAATGGCCGGCCGGGCACGAGCATGTATAGCCGGCTGCTGCGCAACCGCAGAGAGGCGGTTTGGAGGTGCTGCGTCCGTCTGCTCAACAGCTTGCTTTGCTCCTTTCGCATGAATCGCAGGCGAGACGATGGCGGCAACTTCTGCTCTGGAACTCAGTTCTCAGTTCTCTACACTTTCATGCAAGACGGTGGAGCTGTTGGTACATTTTATCTGCTTCTGTAGGGCCGCCCACTAATGTGCCCACAGTTATCTGTATCGGGCCTGGTAAGCATGGAGGGAACGGACTGTAAGCTGCCACTCCCGCTCACCTTCAGATCTGCGGTCTCAAAGTCAAGCTCGGCAGAAGAGTCGTACAAGACGTCCAGGAGAATGAGACTCCATTCAAAGAAGCTGTACCGGGTGTATGCTGCAAGTGCAAGTCAATCAGCGTCACCGTGAATGTTTCAGGAAGCGGTGCGAATACCTCCTGGTACTCGGTGCACTTTGTGCTGTATGAAGAAGTATATCATGGGTACGAGGGCGCCAAAGAAGCTGTTCCGGAGGGCTTAGCAACGCAACCGAAGGCTGACAGGGGTGGGTACCGTATACTCACCCAAAGGATGCTAAACGTCTGCTCGTCGATACGTGAGCGCATCTCTTGAATAACATCAAGCATCAAAGCTTACCTTCGGCGTCTGGAAGCAACATGGCTGGCAGGTGTGTAGGCTGTAGAGCCAAACATCCAGGGTATGTTCAGCACAATGTAGCTGATCATGAGGACGTCATGGACATCATGGTCGTCTGAGGAGGTAATGAAGACCCAACCCCCGCAAGAGAGGGTGCGAAGGATGCCAATAAGGAGCAAGAACCCTGGAAAGCTGGAATGGGGCGTTCGCTGGAGGTAGTACTGCAAAGCGACGAGTGCGAAGCGGGGGCCTATGGGCGGTTCATGTTCGTGAGGGTTTCGCTACGGTTTCGCGGCACAGTGTACTCACCAGAGTTGACAGCAATCAGTATTTGGAATATGTTACGCTCAGGATACCAGTCGCCAATGCTACCATGTGCCAACCCGTTCAGTATACTGCAGAAATACCTGGAGAACACAAGACGCACGTCGCAGACACGGACGGAAACCACTCATCCGGGTACCCAGCGACGCCATTCTTGACAATCTTCTTGTAGTGGAGAGCACAGCCGATAAATAGAGCACCGAGGAAGGCAGCAAGAGCGAGGTAGGTGTGTGCGCGAGCGAGCGTGGATGCGTGCAGGGTGAAGGGCCGCGTGGGTTTGGGAGGTGAGGCCATGGTGGCGGGCAAAGTTGGTGGTGGTGTTACAGATTCTGTCAAGGGCAGGCAGACGAGTCTCCCGGCGACCGCAGTGCGAGACGAGCGACCCGCCGAGGAGTCTGAACGCACAACGAGGAGGAGATGACGAGAGAGGCCGAGCGCGTCCGAGGCAGAGTCCGAGCCGTTCCCCGCGTTCGCAGCGCGTCGGCATCCAATCTCGATCTGCGATCACCCCGACGTCATTCTCTTTCCCACGATCATGTACCTGCCCTGGGCCGCTGCGACGCTACAGTCGTAAGTACAGTGCTAAGGAAGCACATGCGCGTGTAACCATATCATCATAGAGTGAACGAGACATTGATCACGATGCTACGAAGATAGTATACCAAAGAAACGGACGGGCAAGCTCGAAGAGAAAGGGCACAGCGGACACAGTAGTACGTACTCGCCATATTCATCCGGAGTATGGACCGACCAGCCTTGTGTGTCTGTGACGACGGCGAAGACATGGGAGCTGCTGGTAACGTGTTCGACATCTGATCTCTTCAACGACAAAGAGTAACGATGAACTCACGTCATTCAGCGATATACTTGGCCTTCTTCGGGGAGGGAGAGGATGGGGTCAAGGGGCGCGTGTCTGGCACTTGCTCCTTCCGAAACCCCGACGGGCTACCGAGATTGGTTGTGACTTCCAATTTGGCGGGGATCGACGAGGGCTCTGCAAGCTGCGCCTCGTCGGGTGATGCCTGGCTTTCCGAGTCGGCGTGCCAGTGGGTAACACTGCGCAAGAGATCCTCTCTCTTCTTGATCGTGTCTCGGGTCCGTTGCGCGTTCTCAATCAGCTCGTCTGATGGAAGGTCGCGCAAGGCCTCCTCCAGGAGTTTGATGACGTATGCGTGGATGTTGTAATACTCGTACCCCTCGCACTCGTACGCCAGCAGCAGAAGCTCCCACCATCGACGCAGTACGGGCTTGAGGGGCTCAAAGTACGGGTGGACATGGCACAGCACCAGTGTCTCGAACAGCTCGCCCTTCTTCAACAGCTGCTTCTTGTTCCATGCCACCACCTCGAGAGGACCGGTGAAGAAGCAGCGGACGATGCGGCGCAGTTCTGCGACTTGTTCGCGATCTTGCTCAGGTTGATCGTCGAGGTCGCCATAGAGTTCTTTCCGTCGCTCGCTGCCCGGGCCGGAGTGCATCATAGATAGGTAGAGTAGCACCCAGAAGAAGGACTCCATGTCATGAGTGGCGTCGTGCAAGGCTTCGGTAGGCCGAATGCCGCGCATGTCATACCGAATGGGACCAGCACTTTCGTTAAGTACCTGAGCGCTAGCAAAGGGAAGAGTGGCCTGCAGTGCACGTCAACTCAAAGGAGATCGACGATGCGGAACACCCGGAATCACATACGACGACAGGTTCTCGTTCCCAGGGGAGTAGAAACCTAAACTCCTTCGGCTCTTCAAGAGGTCCCTGGAGTATCATCAATCACTGACAACTTAAACTGAAGGGAGATCATGACATACTAGCAACCGCGCTGTGTCCCACCCGAATACTTCTGGCGTGTAGACGTCGCCGTCTGACAGAGTCAACCCCGCAGTTTTGTGATAGCGCACCGCGGCACTGATGTAAGCGTCGACGACGAGTGCGCCTTGGAGCGGGTCTACTGTGCGGTCCATCCAAATCCCTCGCAGCCTGATGATATTGACAGCACGCTGAACCAGGGCTTCGCTGACTTTAACCCGCTTTGGCTCCTTTTCCTTGAAGGCGTTGTACGTAACGAGAACGTCGGTGTCGACCTCTTCCGAGACTGGTACCACGCGTTCAGATATGGGTCTGATACTCTTCGCATGACCAAAGTCGATTAGGCAGCCTCGGATACGCTCAGTTTGAGGCCGCGAGTCATCCCGATCCCGAATCGGAAGGATCAGCAAATTTCCGACGCT
The DNA here is from genome assembly GCA_001304625.1 of Trametes sp. AH28-2. NCBI lineage: Eukaryota > Fungi > Basidiomycota > Agaricomycetes > Polyporales > Polyporaceae > Trametes > Trametes sp. AH28-2. The sequence goes on from KQ464108.1 coordinate 106,448, forward strand.
GACATCGCGATGGAGTACACCGTGTGTGTAGGCAAAGCAATGACCTACAGTTAGCTCATTTAGTTTGAATACTGTACGTCACAATGCCCGCAACGTACCGCGGACGCCATGTGAAAGAACGGTGAGCAGTTCTCGCAAAGAGGCGAAGAACTTGACGGAGCAGCCGAACACCTTCAGGATGAGCCGCATGCGAGTGCGCCGTGTCCACATGAGGTCTCGCGCTATGCGCCCAGCGCGATACCGCGCAACGACGAAAAGACCGTGTTCGTCCCTGACGAAGTCGACGTGGAAGAGCCTGGCCGACTCTTCGTATGTGGTCCGATCTCGTTTTCCGGACCTGAGAAGTTCGTTGGGCGCCAGTTCTGTCTCTTGGCCTCTCTTTCCGAGACGGTGAGTGCTGTCTACCTCGCCTTCGACCTGCACTGCCTCATGGGAGTGCATCTCGCCGATGTACTGTGCGTCCGGATCTGGCGAGGCACGACTGATGCCCTGCAGATCCTCGTATACAGCACCCTCGTCTATGCGGCCTTTAGGATGCCACCATTGTTTGAGGACAAGAACCTGTCATTGGTGATGAGTCCGAACATCCAGGTTCTCCGATGAGTCACGAAAGAAGCGCACCGGACGCTCATCCGGGGCTTGGAAGCGGTCGGCATATCGTATGACAGCCCACACAGTGCAGCTACTGCCACACGCTCCGTCGGTGGAGGGAGCGTGTAGCACTTTCAGGGTCAAGTAGGTGTCCTCTGCTGTAGTGATGACCCACTGCATAGTGTAACCGTCCTTCTTATACTTCTCAACGTCAAACACGTCCTGGCCTCGTGACAATAGACGGTACGTGTGGATGGGCGGCGACGGCTCGCGCGCCAGTTTCATCGTGGGGTCAAAGCCGAGGTGATGCGCGGGCAAGATAGCCAGCGCGGCGAGGACGCGAACGAACTCCTTCGGGTCCTATCAAGAGCAGTCAGACTAATGCGAGCGTTTCATAGCACACACGCAAACCGCACTCGATGTATGTGAATGGGCACGTCCATACCCGTCAGTCCGGACCGATCCAGACACCATACGGACACCTGGGCGCGGCTCAGGAGAAGGCCCAGCGCGAATCGCCGGTCGGACTGCTCCACGACCATCGAGTGGAGATATACATTGAGTTGCGAGATGACCTCTTCGTCTTTCTGGCCCGGATAGCGCTTGGCCTCGACTGCAGCCAAGACCTGCATCCACCAAAACGCCTCCTTCTTCTCTATCTAGGTGCAGAAACGCGTAAATAGGCGGATCGCGCGTAATTGCAATGACTTACTGGTATGGATGGATCCTCGCCCACTGCGCTTGCCACCCCTGGAGCCATCGCGAGTGCGCAACTCGGTCGAACCACCGCGGCGGAGTCGGGCTTGAGAGCGGGAGCGCGTGCACGGTAGTCCGTCCAGGTAAGCTCGCGGACTTGGTCCACGTCTTCCCCACACACGCTCCTCGCCGCCGTCGCTATGCTGTTCGCAATACTGACAAACGGCGTATAGAGGTCTTCCCTGTCGAAGGGCCCAGCTTCCCCGCCTCTCGGAAAGCCCGCCCAGTGTTCGTTTGCATAGAGCGTCGGGACTTCGGATGCCATGACAGCGGCATAGATCTGCTCGAGTGTGTCGTGCTCTACGGGTAGGACTCTGTCCAAGAAGTCCTTCGTGGACACGAAGCGTATGCAGTTCAAAGACATGGCGTGCTTGTGTGTCACGGTGAGCTCCCCTACCCTACGTTTTGACCTTCTGAAGAACGAGTGCGTACGCAGTGATGGCAGGAGACAACTCCGACAACGTGACACACACAGGCGAATCGGGAAGCAAGCATAGCCACAACGTACGCGTCGTAGTCCGGACAACTTTGTCACGATTCAATTGCAAGTTGCAACTTCAAAGACTTTCAGCGTGTGGTCGCGGTTTCAGCTATATACACGCCACGAGTACAGTACAAGAGAGGGTAGTGCTATAGATATTTGCGCAACAAGACAACAAATCGAGAGCAAGACAAACAAATCGACGACTAGATCACCACATGCATGTCCAACACCCCGTGCTCGCAATCGAATCCTCATCGCCTCTCCACCCCCCTTACACTCCTCGAACTACTCTCGCCCGTACCGCTCCTCGACCGACCGCGCGTCGCCAGCCACTCCGCCGCCGACGCGCCTTGCACATACCCCTCGCCCATGAACACAGGCGCACCCGCGCCGCCTCCCCTCGCCAAGAACCCGCGCTTGCTGCTCCGCATGCCCATCGCGACCAGCTCCCCGCTGTCCACGTCCGGCTCCGGCTCTTCCTGAGCCGCCGCCGCGTCCGCGCCCTCCTCATCCGACGGCTGCCACAGACTGTCTCCCGCCCGACGCATCTCCTCGTCCAGCGTGAGCCTCCTCCGCGCGTGGTTCGACATCCGCGACTTCGCACGCACATCCTCGGTGCTCGTGCCGGGGCGGCTCCGTGCAGGCGGGGACGGACTCGACTCCGAATCCCTGCGAATTCGAGAGGGTCCTGCGCGAGGCGCCTCATCGCGGACGGCGTAAGTGCGCGTTCGGCTCTGAGGGCGCGACGGCGGCCCCGCCAGGGGATCGTCGCTTTCCGAGTCCTCGTCGTGCTCGGGAGCGACCTGGGATATCGGTACCCTCCTCGGCAGCGCCGTCGGGATCTTCGACTTCGCAGCACGCGCAGGTGGTTTCGGCTTATCTGGCGACTTCATGGCAGCGGGAAGCGGCGAAGCCGGAGGGCGGCGCGCGAACAGATCCTTCTTGTCGACCACAACCGGAGGCTTAGAGCCAGACTGGGGCTTCAGAGGCGTCTCCAGAGCATCGACGTCGATCACTTCGTGTTCCGGCTCGAGCTTCGGCACACGCTCTTGCGGGACGGCAGACTTCTCCTTTGAACGATTCCGGCCAGAGTCGGAAGGCGTATCTGGGAGTGCCTCCTCATGCTCCTGGTCGTTCTCGTTATCCGAACAGAGCGAGGGTGTCGTGAGCTCCGTTGAAGCGGTCGAAGCGGTCGGCCAGATGCGTAGCGGGCCGTTGGTACGGGGACGGGATGGTTGGGAACGGGGCAAGACCACCTCGAAGCTCGAGCGCGAGCTTGCTGTGTGAGTACTTGATGAGGACATGGACGACTGCGAACTGGCGGCCGAAGTCTGCGAGCTCGAGAGAAGTGATCGGGAGCTCGATGCTGTTGACCCTGTGCCGTCTCGCCGTGCCGCCATGGTCTCTCGCCGCTTAGAGGGTCCCGCTATGTGTATAAGAATCAGAAACGTCCCGCGAATCCACATGACGATGACTGACCAACGCTCTCCTCGAACGCGCTCCGCTTCCTCTTCGCGCCGGTCTCCAGGCTGGCAGCCACGCCCAGATCAAAGGATCGCTCCCCAAGGGTTGCCGCCATCCTCGCTCTGCTCATCCCAGTCCCGCTCGTGCTGCGGCTCAATTCGCCCACCTCCGCGCCAGCATCTCTTGCGGTGCTCGCCGGTGGGCCCATCGACGTATTACCGGTCAGGCCGCCTACCCGTCGTAAGCGCACCGTTTTCATCTCGCGCAGAAACGCTGCCATCTTGTCCGTGGGCACGTTGACGGTCGGCTGCCCCGTCTTCTTCGTGCGCGCGCCATACGCTACGCTATTGATCGGTGCCTCCACGGGAGGGTCAGTCCGCTTCAGGCTGGCGCGTGCCGACGCGAGGAAGTTCTCCGTTCCCCCTGCCGAAGCTGTGGGCGCTTGTGGGCGGAACAGAGGAGGCGGGGGTGGTGGGGGCGGGGGAGGAGGCATCATGCTGCTACTGCTCTTCAATGCGAGCTAGCGAACACGTCCGATGAGCTCTGGGATCAAGGACTTGCAACAGAGACGTACCTCTGCCCGAAGGCGCGCGACCTCCTCTTCCAGCAGCCGAATGCGTTGTTTGTCGCGCTCGCGCTCGCCATCACCACGATCCTGCGCATGCCGCGCGTGGTCTTCGCGAGCCTCCTGTAGTTCCCGTTCCTTTCCACGAACCCTGATGTCTCCTGAGGTATCGCATGCCCGCTCCTTCCCCTTAGACGACCGTGGTCGAGGTGCGACCTCTACGTGTTCGTCGAGGGACGTCCGCGAGCTGCTGGCGGCCCTTCCGGACGTGTCGCTGTGACGCGATGAATTGCGCGCGGAAGAACGCCCTGTAATGTCAACACTGGTGTCCCTTGCCTTGTCGGAATGTGCCGGCGTTCGTCCCCGTTGAGGCGAGCCCTCGTGCTCATCCTGTACATCTTCTGGTTCTGGTTCGACTTCCTCCAGGATCGTCTCAACAGGCGGAGGCGGGGGTGTGGGCAGGCGCGGAACAGCGCGTCGATGAAGAGCTGGCGTTTCGGGCATGAGAGAGGCGGAGCGAGGGAACAGAGACCCCGGCATAGTCGGGGCAGGGGTCGCCAGGAGCGCGGCTGCGGGGGGAGGAGGTCGCATCGGAGTTGGGGGAGGAGGCATGAGATCTGGTGGATCTGTATCAGCATTGACATCCTAGCAGGCGGATTGAATGGACACGCGTACGCACCAGTAGATTTCTTCGCAGGCCTCTCCGATTTCATCTTAGGCGGGAGCGCTTCTGGTTCCTCCGCGGCATTAGCCACATCTGCAGCAACCTCCGGGTCTGCAACAACCTCGCGCCTCTTCTTCGCAGTCTTCTTCGGGGGTAGAGGTAGCGCAGGTTCATCTAACACGACGCGCAACACGGTTTAGCGTCGGCCGCCACAGGTCCCTCGAGCAGACACAAGGCGCGACTCACCATCCTCATCATCAGCGCTCTCCCGCTCCGAAGACCTCGACCTGGGCGGTAGCAGCGGCTGCACCTTCTTCTTCAACGCCCTCAGTGCCCGATCCCGCTCGTCGTCGCTATTATCGCCGTCCTCCCTCCGGACGCGCCTCCTCGCCCGCGCCCGCTCGCTCTCGACTTCGCTCCTCTTCCTCACGCGCTTCCCCCTCCTCTCCTTCTCTCTCTCCCCCTTCCCCTCGTCGCGTGTTCTCCGCTTCCCATCAAGAGTTATGCGCGAAGACGACGCCTCAGGCTGGTCCTTCTCTACTTGTGGCTGCTGGGTCCAACGTTCAGATCTCCTAACCCTAACAAGCGCGCGCCCGCCCAGATCAACTCACCTTCGGCTGTACCTCCCCGCCCGCCGCGGCCGTGACGAAAGATTCGATTTCGCGCGTAACAAAGCTGAAGGCAGAGGCAAGCAGTCCGGGGGCGGGCGGGGGGTCGCGCGGCCGCGGAGGCATGGTAGGTGTAGCAGATGGGTGAAACGGAACAAGGTTGTCTGCTAAACAATAGCAAATAACGCGCGACGCGACCGCGCGACCGTCTTTCCCACGGTGCGCGGGCACTGGGCGCGCAAGCCCTGACATCCACCGCGACGTTCACACGCGGTTGCAGAGATGAGGAAGTCATATAAATGGGAGCTATGGTCGTACATGAGGAAAACGGATTAGATGCAGATGGGGGAAATCGTGGCCATCATAAGTTAGCGTAAACTGCAGCCAAGTCATCCAAGCAACTATAGTAGATCGTCTGCGCTAATTGTCCGCGTCCTCCAATGCACATGCTACAGCGTTTCGAGATGTCCGAGAACCGGCGCACAGCACCTCACCTGTAGCCACCGTACGAAGAGTAGCCTGGTGGGGGAGGGCCGCCGGAGGGAGGCGTCACAGCGCCGGGGGCGGATTGTCCCGATGCTATGGATGCGCGTACCGCGGCGTACGGGTCTGCGTACTGCATCGTCCGGCTGACCCGAGGCGTGTCGTCGACCACCTGCGGAGGAGCTGCGAATCCGCCGGCAAAGCCAGTGGGCGCGGGGTCGGAGAACGCGCCATACGCGTCAATGCTGGGGCGAGGCGCCGGCTGGCTGCTTGCGAAGGGGGTAGATGCAGGTGGCTGGTAGGAGGAGGGGGACGATGAGACACCAGAAAGACGGTTCGCGTCGCTGAAGGGGGAGTACGGTTTGTTGGAGTTGTCGGAGAATGGCTTCTGGTGGTCGCCTTCCTCTGTATAGTCGTCGTCATCGTCATTCGCACGGCTGTACTCGGATCCCTCCGAGGCCTCCGTGGGATGCGTGAAAGGCGGATCACGAGCGCGCGAGGACTTCCCGTTTCGCCAATCCAGCACTGCCAGCGTGAGGGTGCAGCACCAGAACACTGCAACAACGTAAATGGCATGCAGGGTGTGAATCACGGTGACACATACCAAAGGCGAGCCAGAAGAAGATGGCCCCGGCCTTCTTGGTACTGCAGAAACTGCCAAGACCTTTCTTGAAGTCATCGCCCAGGTCCGCATGAGGGTCACGATCCGGATTCTTGCAACCCGGCTCTGTCCACGCCGAAATAGTGACGATGAAGCTATCTGCATGTCAGAAAGACGTGCTTCGCAATAAATTGTGCAGTACTCACGAAATGAGCAGACTGACAGCGGTTCCAGTGCCGGACAGGATGAAGCCGACACGAACTTCCTTGAGGGCACGGGCTAGACGCGCGCCTTTGTCGTACTTCTCGTATATGACAGGTACGAGGAGCAGGAACAGCGAGAAGAGAATGCCGGTGACTGAGACAAAGACTGCGAAGCCGCTGAGGCCGGCTGTAGGAAAGGACAGGTCGAGACGCTTAGAATGCGGCGCTAAACATGACGAGTGGTCACTCACAAGGTCCGACCTTCCATTTGGCTTGGAATGCAGAGATGGACGCCATACAGCACATCGCGAGGAAGTTGAAGAAGACTTGTGAGACATAGAACACTATGGCTGGTTTCGAGACGATCATCTAAGGTACGCAGGAACACGCGTCAGTTGTGGTGTCCAACGATCGACAGGAACGAGGGCCAATGCACCCATATCCAAAGCGTCGAGAGAACAGGAATGAAGAGGAGAAACACCAGATATCCTCCAGCCTCCGTGAACGTGGTCATAGACGCGGTGGGGGGAGTGTTGAAGGAACATGAACATTACGTAACACGCGCCGCGCGCAGAGGTACGCCGTGCCGCAGCATGTGAGCGCGCGGCAGGAACCGCTGGGCAGCGAGCATCGCGCACCGCTTCACGCCGTGCGTGCCCGGGAAGGGGGACGTGGCATATGAGGAGAAACACAAGGGGCGCACTGCGCAGTAGACAGAAATGGGACTCACGTCGTCCTCGAAGGGCACAACTCCGGCACTCCCAATTCCTCCTGTGGTGGATGCGGGCATAGGTAGGGCCGACTTCTTCTCCGGCAGCACCTTGAGGGCGGCATTCTGCAATGTGTCTAGGAAGGGCATCTTGTCCCGTCGCCGAATGGTTTGCGCGTGGACGATAAGAGGTTGAAATTGGGAGACGGTGTGAGGTCGTCAAGTGGAGCTACGTCCAGGCAGGCGTGAAGGTCGTCAAGAGAGGGGGGTCGTGACTGTACGCGACTTAAGTAGCGATAGCAAGCGATGCAAGACGCAGTTGAGACGGACGGACGAGGTCTGCGGATGGGCGATGCAGAGAGAGGACAGCCTCGGGACAGAGACTGCGCGGCGCGCTCAGCAGTTGGCTTTCACTTGCTTTCATAAGCGTTGCTCGTTGCCCGATTTGGCAGCAGCTCCGGCATCCAATGGGCATCCCGGCCACTCCTTTGCAATCCTGTACAGAGCATACCACACTGGCTTTGCTCACCTTCACCCGCAGATAGACGTGGAATGCATGAGCAGCCAGGCATATTCCTCGCAATCTCCCCCTGCCAGTGTGCAGCTTCGGCGCTTAGGCGAACAGGCCTGACGTCAATTACATGCGGTGGACGACCAGCGCACCGCGGTTGCATACCCGACCTTTTCACAGTATACACGCGAGACCGTCAAGAGGTCTCAGAGTTCAGTGCATGAACGCAAACGGGTTCTGCATCGTCCGTTCGCTGTCCGCGCACTGCAGATGGTACATAGTCACCCAGATCTGAATTGAAGAATCATTGAAGGTGTATGGCAAGACCCTCGGAATTCAACAAGGACAAACAACCGCTTTCGGCCATAAGCCCACTTAATTCCGCTTGGGGTTTCGGGCGCTTCTGTGGGTCTTGACCCAGCGTCCACCAGCATTCAAGCAGCGTGCATTCGGTTGCAAACCTCCAGGTAGAGTGAATTCGAGTTTTCGTGTCGTGCCACGCTTGCTTAGAAAGAAACACGCCAGTAATCGTACCGCTAGACACGAACGGCGCCCGCCCTCGGCCGACTCGGATGTGCTGAACAGCGTACAACTTCGCTCAACCCCAGAGTCGACATGTCGCTTCTCTTCAAGAATCTGCGCATACACCAGGTCTTTGGTGCCAACACAGATGTCGGAAAAACAGTCCTCACCTCTGCCCTCGTCCGCGCGTCCGCGGCAGCCGGACATTCCGTATACTACTTGAAACCGGTCAGCACCGGACCTATGTCTGACGCGGACGATGAGTGAGTGTAGTTCACCGTGAATTTAAATCTGCGTGTGACTCATACTTTTCAGGCGTGTGCTTTCTCTAGTGGGGCGACACAAAGAACGCGTACAGAGCAAATGTTTATTCCGGTTCGATGACCCAGTCAGTCCCCATCTGGCAGCTCGTCGCGCGAACGAAAGCAGCGCAGTCGAGGTCTGTACATGTGATATTCATAGAATGTATTAACGGCTGCTCACATACAAAGATATCAGAGGACAGTACCCACTGATGATGCGTTCGTTAACGCGGTAGCGAGTCACATCCGTGATTGCACAGTGCAAGTCCGTTCGCCAAGTCACATGTACGTAGAGACTGCCGGAGGTAAGAAGTCATCTCTTTCTCCTATATGCATTGTAACCATATTCTTGTAGGCGTGCACAGTCCTACGTTGTCGGGAACAACCCAACTCGACGCATACCGGCCTCTCTTCCTGCCCACAGTACTCATCGGGGACTCAAGACTGGGCGGCATATCTTCCACCATCGCTTCCTACGAAGCCATGTTACTCCGCGGGTACATAGTGGACGCCGTCCTTCTCTTCCGGGACGAGTACTACCGCAACTGGGAATACCTGTCTCCTTACTTTGCCGAGCGTGGAGTTCCTGTCGTCTCCGTGCAGCCGCCCCCAGAGCGGAACCCCGATCCTGCCGCGGACGCATCGCTCACAGAAAACTACTACCAGGACATGGTACCGGAGACCAACAGCAGCGCGATCTTTGACGTGGTCAAACACCTTGATGCCTGCCACGCGCGCCGTTTGGAAGAACTCGATTCAATGCCTCGCCGGACTCTCGACTCCATTTGGTGGCCCTTCGTACAGCACGGACACGTCAAACAGGAAGCGGATGTCAACGTCATCGACAGCGCATGGGGAGACTTCTTCACTATTTACAACGGCAAACGTCCTACCAACTCGTCTACGAAATCCCTCCTGGAACCCCAGCTCGATGGTTCGGCGTCTTGGTGGACACAGGCGATCGGTCACGCGCATCCCTCGCTCGCCCTCGCCGCAGCGCGTGCGGCTGGACGGTACGGACACGTCATGTTCCCCGAGGCAACGCACCTCCCCGCTCTCAAGCTCGCCGAACGGCTGATCCACGACGGTCCGGGCCGCGGGTGGGCATCCCGCGCGTTCTTCTCCGACGACGGGTCGACGGGCATGGAAGTCGCCATCAAGATGGCCCTGCGTGCGTTCGCGACACGCGAGGCCGGAGAGCTCGGCGGGGCAAGGCGCAAGGACCTAGGCATCCTCGGGCTGAAGGGCAGCTACCACGGCGACACCATCGGCGCCATGGACGCGTGCGAGGAGGGCGTGTACACCTGCGAGTGGCATGATGCGAAGGGATACTGGTTCGACCCTCCGACAGTCTCTATTCGTGACGGCAAGACCGTGGTCAGCCTCCCTCCCGCCATCGCTTCGGAGACAGAAGACGGCAAGGCGGATGTTGAGACGGTATCGCTCTCGTGGACATACAACATCGAGGAGCGGCTGCAGTCGCCCCTGGCTGCCGTGTATCGGGGCTACATCGAGCGGACCCTCCAGAAGCTGAAGGATGGAGACGGGCCTCGGATCGCCGCGCTCGTGCTCGAACCGCTCGTCATGGGCGCCGGCGGCATGATCTTCGTCGACCCGCTCTTCCAACGCGTCCTCATCGACGTCGTGCGCGGCCCCGGCTCGCCCTCGCCCTCCGAATGGTCCGGGCTCCCCGTCATCTTCGACGAGGTCTTCATCGGGCTCTACCGCCTCGGCTTGCGCTCCTCGTCCGCGCTCCTCGGCGCGACCCCGGACATCTCCGTGAACGCGAAGATCCTCACGGGCGGGCTCGTCCCGCTCGCGGTCACGCTCGCCTCGGACTCGATCTACCGCGCGTTCCTCAGCGACAGCAAGGTCGACGCGCTCCTCCACGGGCACAGCTACACCGCGTACCCCGTCGGCTGCGAGGTCGCGAACGAGACGCTCGACATCGTCGAGAAGCTCGCCGCGAGCCCTGCATGGGCGGACGCGCGTGAGAAGTGGAAGGTGCCCGCTCCGGAGCAGGCTAGTGAGACGGCAGTGTGGAGCTTCTGGGACCCCGAGTTCGTCCACGTTGTGTCGAAGATGGACCGCGTCGCGGAGGTCATGGCGTTTGGCACCGTCCTCAGCATCAAAGTCAAGGATAACTCTGCAGGTTTGTGTACTCAAAGACATAGGTTCTATAGCGAACTGACGATTTTCCGGCTACAGGCTATGAGTCACATTCAGCGCGGGAATTGCTGGCGTCCATAAAGACCGCTACACAGTCTGATGCCCTCTCGCCAGCGCCCGGGGGCTCGCCGTTTGGGATCCACTATCGCACACTAGGAGACGTTGCCTACTTCATGCTGAGTCTCAACACCCCTCCCAGTGTCGTTAGGGAGATAGAGGAGAGGGTGTGGACAGTCCTTCAAAACAGCCGGTGAACACGCCAGTCGTTCTCCGCGGGTATGATATATAGCAAGCAATCTGTAGAGCATCTAGAGTACACAACGCAAAACACACCGTCGACCTAACTCCTCCAATACTGCGCCCAGTCGTGCATCCTGTCCAGCACCGCTGTGAACGGCGAGATGTCGTTCAACAGGCGCTCAAAGTGCTCGATCGCCTGCTCCTCCGTCATCTCGAGGCAGAACTTGCCGAGCACCTGCTCGTGCACATCGCGCTGCTTGATGTGCGGGATGTTCGCGTCGACCATGAGCGTGACGAGGTTCAGGATCAGGTTCGCGCTCTTGCGCAGGATCGAGAACGCCGTGAAGCAGAAGCTCTTGAAGCGCGTGTAGTGCACGGACTGCACCCCGCCCATCGCGTCCACCATCTCCTTGCAGATCTTGACGGGCGGCGCGAGCGGCTTGGGGTCGCGGCCAAGAATGAACCCGAAGTCGACTGTGTGGCGTCTCAGCACGCGCAATACGGAAAATGGGGTCAACCCTACATACCGTGGAAGAAGTGGCCGTCGGGAGCTAGGAGCAGGTTGTCCAAATGCCGATCTCCGACCCCGAGAAGGTAGGTCATGACACAGTAGCCAGCTGAGGATAGTCAGCATACGAACATATTGAGCACGCTGCATCAGAAACTGACCGCAACTCCTTAGATAGGTGTCAATGACACCAGGCTCAACGCCGTACGTGCCCACGCTGCCCTCATCTGGGTAGTTCGCGCGCAGATAGTTCAGCAGCGTCCCATGCTCGCTCACGATCGCCGCAATCGTCTTGCTCGGAATGAACTGCGCCATGCCCTGGCTCGGGCCGGTCGCCAGCACGTCGTACGGACTCAGCTTCAGGTCCAAGTTCTCCTTCCGCAGCAGGCGGTCCATGAGCGTGAACAGCTGGATCACGAGCTGGTCCTGGCGCATGTCGTCGCCGTCCTTGAAGATGACGGGGTACTCGCCGCCGCCCGCGCACTGGAAGTAGAGCAGCATCGGGTACATGTTGCTCTTGAACACGCTCGACTTCTCCGCGATGATCCCCGTGACGAGCACGCGCGCGTTCAGCGGCAGCGGCAGCGGCGCCATCGACGACAGGTTGTTCTTCGAGTCCGCGAGGAACGCGCGCAGCTTCTCGATCTTCTTCGGCCGTGGGTCCTTGGACGTCCGGAGCTCCCGCGCGCGTTTCGAGAGCATGTCCACGAGTTCGCCCTGCCGCCGCATCAGGTCGCGTCGCTCGTCACCGTTGTCCTGTGGAATATGAATCAGCCTGTGCCCTGTGTCAGCATTTGCTGAGATGTACACAAACCCCTAGGATCTTCATGAACTTGAACACGACTCTGCCGTACATCTTCGCCATCATCTTGTCCTCCATCGCGACCTCGACCATGAGGTACCAGTGGAAGCGATTCCCCAATATGGGGTTGCGTACGGCGCGTGAAATCAAGAAGTCCGCCAGACCGCTGTCGTCATACGATATCGCACTCGTGGTCGACCGCGACGAACGTTGGTCGCTCGCAGTGCTCTCGAACTTCAGAGCTTGGACGAGCTGCAACAGATAGAGCAGCAGTTCCTAGGGGTGATAGTCAGTACACGACCGGGAATCATCGTACGGTGACTCACATCGTCATCGGCCCTGTTCAGCTGCTTGACAGCATACGCCCTGACACGGGAATCCACGGTGTTCGGACCAAGTAGCTCGAGGGCGTCATCGATGTCGATCTCTGTCCACTGGGGCAACAGCTCCTCAACAGCTTGCTTCACTTCTGAAGGGTCCCTCCACGTAACGGACTTGAGGAACTTGGTGAGGCCGCGCTTATCCCGGGTCAGATAGAAGCGGAACTTCCAGATGAGGTCTTTCTCTTCGGACGTGAGCGGCTGACTGGGCGCGTAGTTCAGAATGTTCTGAGGAGCGACATGGTGCGTCAGGATGCGCCCGTTCGTTGACAATGGGCGTCGAGACTCACCGAGAGCTCGTCTCGAATCTTGGCATTCGGTTTCAACTCTCGGTCGTATGGGCTGCTCCGGTGACTGCGGACCAGACGGCGATGCTTGTCCTCGACAGGGTTCTCTCGTGCGATGTCAGGGTCCACAATCTGCCACAAATGGGTATCCGAGGTGAAGGAGGATGTCGGAGGTGCAGGCGTGGCTGCGGCTGAGGATGCTGTTGATGTCGATGGCACACTCGAAGCGTCCTTGCGCGCGATAGTGAGACGGACGTATATTATTGAGGCGTGATAGCGTACTCACTGGCTCGCTGAAGATGACTGGGAAATCAAATCGGGGGAGGTCAATGTAAAGATACAGATTCTCGCTTTTCTCGGTCTCCGCCTTGTTTTTGGTGTCAATTCGTGTGTTCTAGGACGAGAGAGTTGCACTCACAGCGTGTATCTCCGCCATCTTCCTGAACGCCATAGCATCCAGCCAGTCAGACTTTGGCAAGTCGCCTCGTTCGTACTTCTTGACTAGCTGTTGTACGTGTAAGGGGCTGTCGAAACGTGACAATATATCCTCGCGCACCTTCTCCAACCGACCCATCTCATCCCGCGTGCCAATCTTGCTCGGAGTAGTAGTTTCATTCGCACCATCGGCCTCGCGGTCGGGCCATAGAACCATGCGGTGTTTTCCCCGTCTCAGCGTCCTGTATCGCAATGATGAACCCTCCCAATGAGCGCACGCTGTGCGGACCGACTGACCACTTCTTTCCAAACAGGCGAAACGTACTTCCTCCGACGGGAGTGGCCGACCTCGGACCCGAGATATCCCACACGGTGAAGGTGATTTGGGAGTTCAGCGGGAGATCGCAGTACCGTATAGGCAGAGTGATCCATTCGTTCCACCTGCCAATGCCACCCGTCAACCGACGCTCGCGAGCTCCCTGGTCCTGGTCACACACTCACGTGTAATCCTTCTTGAACGCCTTGAACGACGTGCGGAACGGGATCGTAAGCGGCTTGTTGTCCGCAACGAGCTGGCAGGTCACATAGAGGTCCGAGAAATCCCTTTGCTGCGGTCACTCAGAGAAACAGTAGGCGAGTGGGCGGGTGTGTGCTCACGGTGATTGCTGCACACCATGGAAGCGGAGCTCCGGCTTCTCCAGGACCTCTGTGAATGGATGTGGTTTCCGTGTTCCCTCAAGCTGAGATCTATCAAGTGATCCCCATGAGCTCGGGAGGTTGGTAGCAAGGCGAAGTCCGTACATCCGGAAGGTGACTGGCATGTTGAGGTCGCTCAGCTTGGCGAAGGTGAAGTCATCGCGATTGTCTTTGTCCATTTCTTGTCCTACGAGCCTTCCTCAGAGTCCACCTATGCGCCAAAGTTGGCTGGTAGTGTCAGGCAGCAAGCACAGTAGCGCGTGCGTATACGCGGTGGCGGAGAGGTGCAGAGAACCAAATCCGATCAATTCGGAGAGGATCCCGCTGGGCGCTTCCCCGCCTTGTACGGGTACGGCCATGTCGAACGACCGGCCGGGCTGCTACTCCTGACCTCCATCCTCCTCCAACATATCTAGCTTCCTGAAGTTCATCTATTTACGCGATGAGCGCGACCCACGAGATTCCCACCACAGTACTGGAGGGGCTGTCGCCCCGGAACCGGGCATGCATCGAGCGACTCAGGGCGCACCAGCCGGAGGAGGTCGATCTGTTTGTCTCCCACCTCCATATCACCGTTCCTCTGGGCCTGAGATACTGGTCAGCGCAGGATACCCATCCGCGAAACTAGCAGCAGTCCTCGTCTTGTTGTATGAGAAGGCCGGCGAGCTACGCGTCCTTCTGACCACCCGATCCAAATCCCTGCGCGCGCACCCCGGACAGGTCGCGCTACCGGGAGGCAAAGTCGATGCGACCGATAGCGACGTCTTCGAAACCGCAGTGAGCATATATCTGTCATGCGTGCTACCTCACAGTAGGAGCTGACCTCGACAGTACCGCGAAGCGCATGAAGAGGTCGGCCTCCCGCTAGACTACCCGCATGTGCACACCGTGTGCACCCTCCGGCCATACATCTCCTCGAGCAAGCTGCTCGTCACTCCCGTCGTCGCTCTTCTCACCGAGCTGTCGATCATCGAGAGCTTTGTACCTTCTGCGGGCGAAGTGGACCGGATATTCGATCACCCCCTCGAAGCGGTGCTAGAGCCTTCTCTTGCAACGAAAGAGAAACTGTCGCCGAAGGGGTCTGCAGACTGGCCATACGAAGAGGACCTCTACGTTCGTTGTGCCTCTATGACATACAGCCACGCAGCCTGACCGAAGTGCAGAACTACTCAGACATCGAGTTGCCTTGGCTAGGCGATAGTACCTATCGCATGCACCGGTTCCGCTCTACCGCCTTCGCGATCAAAGGCCTCACTGCAGACATTCTTGTGAGTGGGATTCCCGATGGGGCACGCTGGTACTCACCATCTGAGACGCCACCGTTTAGATTGCGACGGCCATGATCGCGTACGACAGGCAACCGTCGTTCGAACGGTGGGCTCCCAGACAGCTTCGCACATTTGCGCCAATCCTACGGATACTCGAGGCACAAGCCGACCTGCAACATGCCGCATCGGGGACGTCGACGCCCACACCCAAGGTGGAAGTTGGGGTACCGTCAGGGCTAGGAAGTGCGGTAGTCGGAGCAGACAAGTGACCGCTGTGTTGGCAATTTTTAGTTCGGGACTGCTCATGACTGACTGCTGTAAGAATATGTGATGAACGAGGTATCAAACGCTTATATTCCAGTTGAACTTCGAGGACTCCTTCGGATGTCTTCGCCCACGCGCGGTCACATGATCGCGTGCATGTATCTCCGGACTCTGGAGGTTTTCCGCTCTCGCGATGCTGATAGAATTACATGGACCTCCATTGACATAGTCTGAAGTATAGGCTGTGTGTACGGAACCCCCTCCTCCCCTCACAAGGCCGGATGCCAGATACTGCGCCCGTTGACGCTCGCGGTCGAAGCCGTGCCCTGGGTGACCGGGTCCGGAGCGAACTTCTCGCTGAGGACGGCGAGCTTCGAGCGGTACTCATCCATGCCGATGTATGCACCGCACATACGGCGCTTGCCGGTAAACGCAGACCGCCCGTGGAGGACGCGATGGTTGTCCACGACTATCACAGTAGCATTTTAGCGGCAGGTCGACGTGGAGTAACACCGAGAATGTAGACGCACCGACTGCAGTCCCAGGCGACAGCTGGATCCAGTACTCCGAGTCCGGGCTAGATAGCAGCTTGTACCACGTGCGAATCGCATCGTACCTGCAAAGCGACACTCTTCAGCTTCACGCAGCTCCTCGCAAATTCCCGCGATTATGACTTACCACGGCTCGACCTGATCAGGCTTCAAGTTCCGGAGCACGCTCCGGTCGTCGTTATTCCACCGCACCTGCACGAGCTCGCCCTCCTCATGCCTCAACACCGGCGTCTGGCGCGTATTCGGGGTGTACAGCGCACCAGGCTCGCCAGCAGCGTGCGTCGGGACGGACACTGTCGACAGCAGCTCGTACGCGTCAGGGTGCAGCTCCTTCAGGATCGAGGCGACGTAGAAGCCGTCGACGAGCAGCGTCGCGCCGCCCGTGCCGCCGCTGTGCTCGAGCAGATGGAAGAGCTGGAGGCCGCAGGGGTCGGTCTACGCGCATTTGATGTGTGAGTGAACGCGGGAGGAGAGACGGGTGCGTGCGTACGAAGTAGGTTGTGTCAGTGTGCGCGCCGAGCGCCAGCGTTGTGTATGCCGTGTCGCCCTTCGCCAGGTCCGACGTGAAGTCCCAGAACGTCCCGTCTGCAACGACAAGCTCAGCAACTCGCGCCAGATCCACCAAGGCTCGCTCCCCAGCTCACACTGCGTTTCTCGGATGAATGCGATCCGTCGAGACAGTTCTTCGGTCGCCTCCGGTGTCGCCGGGACACCTGAAACAAAGCAGAATCCAAACTTATCCTGCACATCACCTGTAAGCCGCGCACCGCGCCAACGACTTCGGTGTGTAACTCACGACGTTGGACAACCACTTGAACAGACCGGCGCCGTCTTCCGCCATCGCCTGCTCATACGTCACCGTGGGCGGATCCTGCAGAATCTTCGAGCCCCACAATATCTTCCTGAGATGAGATGAGTGAGATGCAGGCAGGAGAGAGGGACTCAGCGCACTCAGTGGCTGGGGGCCGTGCCATTGGCGGGTCATAGGAGTTGTGCCGGAGCCAGGACCAGGGGTATAGTGATGTATGAGGTTGCGAGGAGGGCCCTGAGACCGCGGATGAGTTTTCGAGGTCGCGGCATCAACGTCATTCCCCTTACATTGTACTTCTAGACCTTCTGGCTTGGATTCGACATGGGTAGGCTTAATATCTGCAGGAATCTGAACGTCATGTGAGCACGGAATACCTGGCCCGAACAGGAGTAGGTACTCACATCGAACGTGTTGACAAGGCGCTGCTTCGTGATAGGATGGTAACATTGCGGGCAGCGACAATGGTCGCGCAGCCATATGTGGTGGCTGAGAGGCGTGAACAGGAGAACATACCCACAACCGCGACGATCGGCACTCACTATCGCGAATACGTAGCCTCATCCCAGCCAAGCACAACATTGCGCTCGTCAATCCTGCTCGTCGGGGGCGCCCGCACCACGCCTGCAGATCCTCCTTGCGCGGCCGCGGCTGCCGGTGGCTGCCTCGAATGCGGGTTGCGCGCGACCGCGCTCGACGAGAAGTGCGTCCGGCCCGCGTCCATCGCCGCTCTCGGGTGCCGGGGCGATCCTGCGCATACCTGGAAATAGAGAGGCTTCGTATGGATACGGTTCGCGTCCAACTTGGCAGGTCAATGGACATACCTGGCTCCGCAAGGCGCTTCCTGCGGCGGGCGTCCGAACTGACGCGCACCGCGAGGACCGTAGGAGTGTGCTGCTGCGTATCATGATGACTGGATTGGTGTCGCAAGGAGTGTGCCAGCCAACGACGTCCAAGACCTAGCGCAGTGCAGAGGCCTGAGGATAACAAACGAACGCCGGGCGTGTGGCTGGAGAAGCCGAGAGGGGGCCGGGGCTGGCACGATCCGCCCCGGCCGGCAAAAGCAGATTCGTCCTCCCGCGGCGCCGATCCCCGCAATCGGTGCGCGTCCACGAACGGCATGCGACTACGTTCGTGTTCGTGCGTAGGGCGTTGCACTATCGAACCTGCTCGCCCACGGATCCAGGAAGAGTACTACGTAGTTGCTTGATTGAAGACCGACTCATGCCTAACATGCGTGAAATGCTACAAATGCTATCCATATGCCTCTGCTTGATCATGTTCCACCCCTCCCTTCCTTTCCCCTACGCAACATTCATCCTCACAGGTTATACCCCGACGCCGCCAGTCCCTGCAAGAACGGGCCCGTCAGCCCCGCATCCGTCCTGGCGGGCCACTCGCGCACGTCCGGGAACCGCGCCGACAGCCCCTTGAACTCCTGCCCGACGAACGCCGGCAGGTCCTTCACGTGCGCGACGGGGTCCACGGGGGCGCTCTCCGCGGCCGCGAGCCGCGAGTACGCGGCCTGGTACCCCGCCGTCTGCTCCTCGTAGTCGATCTGCGTCAGGCCCGCGTCCGGGTCCTCCTCGTCCTTCTTCGACAGCTGCTGCCCGACCTGGAAGAGCTTCACGAGCGCCTCGAACGTCGGCGGGCTGTTTGGGCGGCGTGAATGGTGAGTAGGCTAAGACGGGGGGAGAGAGGAGGGGAGAGGAGGGGACATACCAGACTGCGACGAGTGCGCCTTGGTGCATGAGCGTGGACTGGGAGAGGAGGCGCGTGAGGCCCACGACGACGACCTTGCGGTCCTTCTGCGGCATCTTCGGCACCTGTGGGATCACGAAGTTCGACAGGATCTGCGCCCACAGCCTGCACCGCGCGTCGCCAGTCAGCAAAACCCGGTCCTCAAAACGCGGGAGATGGGGACGAGACGTACTGCGGCTGGATGGACTCGACCTCGCCGACGATGTAGTCGGGTGTGATGTCCTCCTTGGCGATGGCGAGGCAGAAGCTGAGGAAGTACACAAAGTGGTACACAAACTTGTCCGTCTTGCTCGTCTGCAGCCGCGTGAGCAGCGTGATGATCACTGACTTGAAGTACTGCTTCACGCTCGCCCTGCATCCCAAAACCGTCGTCAGCCAACCACACTCTTCCCCACACCACTATCCGCGATACCGAGCAAAACAGCGACTCACGTAGGCACATACTGCACAACGGTCTGCAGCAGCTCGAAGCCCCACCCATCATTCAGCTTCGACGGGATGAGCCGCTGCTGCACGACGCCGAGCACCTGCGTGAGCTGGCCCGCGGCGACCATCGCGGGCGCGTCGCGCGCGAGGAACGCCTTCAGCAGCTTCACGAGCCCCGGGATGCTGCCCTTCTGCTGCCACGACACCGGCTTGAGCAGGAACGGCAGCAGGCTGCGGTACTCCGCCGGCACCTCGCCCGCATGCAGGTCGAGCATCTGCGCGAGGATCTGGAACACGTAGGGGATGTATTCTGCAGATGCCATAGTCAGGTAGGGAGTCGGGAGGGCAAGCGGGATTGGACGTACGGTCGATGTCCTGCTGGATGATAATCGTGAACGGCCCGAAGAGCGCCTGCTCAAAGGTCGGAAGCGTGCTGGGGTTCGCTTGCACGACAAACCTTGAAATCTCTGTCAGCCGAGAGGACCACCCAGTTCAGATATCACATTTACCTCATCAACGCAGAGATACTCTCGAAGATGTACTGGTCGAAGTTGGGGTTGCTCGGGTTCCTCGAGATGACGCCCAGGATCGCGACCAGCCTCTGGAGGAGGCGCTGGTACTCATCCGCAAGGCCTGCGCGCGCAGTGACAATGACCCTCATCGCGCCTAAAATCATGTCAACACCGGCGCGGGGTCATCGAAGGCAATCAACTGACACTTCATGAGATAATCGTTCTCCGCAACCTTCTCCGGGGTGGGCGCCTTCTCGACCTTGGACAAGAGCGCATCCAGTGTCTGCGGTGCGATCTCCTTGACGTCCACCGTCGAAAACCTGCGTAGCAAGCTCAGCGGTTGTACTCGGAGAACAGATGGCGGACAACACACATAGGCTGATTGCCTTGCCGAATGAACAAGATACGCTCGATGCTGATCGCCGCATACGTGTAGCACACATAGTTATCCGACGATAGATGGCGCACGAGCGACGGCAGCACAGAGAGCAGTTGCGGCTTGACGAGCTGCGGACGGTTCAAGGGCTTCAGTATATTTCTTCAGTATCATCTGTGTGGACACACACCTGGTTCCGGAAGGTGTAGAGGAAGCGGATAGCATCGACCTGGAGGATCGGGTGGATGCTGCTTGGGTCGGCCTGCAGATCCTGGAACACATGGTCCGAGAAGAACTGCACAACGTCAATGAGCGCATTCGTGGACGTCACACCATGCTACAATGATTCCATCGTCAACACCCTCCGCGCTCCTCATCCGCGATACAGATACCATACCTGTGTTGTGCTGCCACGGGTCGCGACCGCCGTCAGCAAGTAAATCGCCGTGTCCTTCGCGCGCCAGTTCTCCGCCTTGTTCGCCGCATACTCATTCAGCCCCTGGCCGATCCACGCGCCCGTCACCTCCGTCGTCTCCGCCTCGAGGCCGGAGGACACCAGCGCCCGGAGCACGTCAGCGGCAGCCTGTCGCCGGGTAACCGCGTCGTTCGACCCGCCGAGGCCGCCCATGGACGGGAGCGCGAGGTCCAGCCGGATGTACTCGAGCGGGTCGTCCTCGAACTGCTCCAGCTCGTGTTCTGCTCAAGTCAGCCATCCGTCAACACGCACAGAGTAAGGCGAGGTACCTCGGAGAGCGACATTGGGGACGACGACGCCCTGCACGAGCCCGGAGATGGTGTCCTTCGAGCTGAACAACTGCTTGTAGTAACCCGTCCGGATCGCCGACGCGATGAAGCGAAGCGACTGGGAAACGAGCTGCACACGGCAAGGCGTTTACGTCAATGCCGTGCCTCGATTGAATGAACGTGTGAATGCGCACCCCATCATCCGCAACCGACGGCCTCTTGCCGCCACCCACGAGGTCCCAGATCGAGCGGACGAAGGCCTCCACTGATGCCGACGCCTGGAGCGTCTCCGGGTAAAGCTTAACGTACAGCTAAAATGGGATGATGGTGAGATGGCGGCGAGCAAGAGGCCGCGCGAGGCGAGCGCACCTCTACGATTTCCAGAATGCTCGTTTTGATTTGCGAAGGAAGAGACGGCGTTGTATCATCGGGCTGTGGATCTCAGTCAATATACAGCCTTAGGAGTGAAGATGTCAACTTACATCTCCCTGCAGTTGAGGCGGGTCCCACAAGAGCAGCTTCAGGAACAGCCCGCTCTCAGGACCAAAGAATTGCGCGTGCGCATCCTCAATGTCCGGAGGCAGGTCCTGGCAAGTCAAGTCGTAGAAGATGTCGACGAGGAAGACCATTGTCTGCGCGATCTGCGCGAGGTTAGCGGGTGGTGGGCTGGAGAAGAGCAGGTTGGTCGTGTGCAGGAAAATCTGGAGGAAAGGGCGGGTGAAGCGGGAGAGGACATAGTTGATGACGGTGAAGAGAGCGTCGGAGCGTGCTTCGGCGCGCCAGGGGCGGAAGATTGAGTGCGCGGTCTGGAGAACGCCTATGTTGATCTCGAAGTTGGTTTCGGACAGGGATGCGACAAGTGTCTATAGATGAGGGTACGTTGTCAGTGAACCATTATTCTGTGCAGCCAGCACAGTCTGAGGTGCATGCAAGAGGGGATTCCGCTACTTTGCATGCGCTTGCTGAGGTCAGTTGTGTCAGGGCATGCAAAGCAGATACGACTGAAGTCATGCATGTAAAACTTCATGCAGGATGCACCCTGGGTGGCTACCATAAAGCGGTCTTTACTCATTGCAATGGTACTCACGTCGACCAAATCCGGCCACTGCTCAGGAAAGTCCACCTTCGCGATGAGCGATATCGACTCCGCGACCTGCGCTCTGACCGCCTTGTCCGACGCATTTGAGAGCTGGATCATCGCGGGGACAAGTGCAGAACGGAGCGTAGCCCTGTCCGCGTCCGGGATGGGTGGCTCGTCCTGGACAAAGACGCGTCGGTGAGCACGATCCTGCGGCGATCAGCAGACATCCGGCGCGTACGCACGTCTTCCCATCTTGACTTGACGAGGTTTTTGAGGTACACGCTCGCGGCGAGGCGGACGGCGCGATCCTGGGTGGACTGGAGGACGAGGGTGAGGAGGTGTGTGAGGAAGCCCGGCTGGACGCTGAGCGACTGGAGGCTCTGCTCTGCCTGTTTGCGGGTGGAGGGGTTGAGGGAGGCGAGGAGGAGGGTGGGAAGCTCGGCCATGATGCGGATTGTACCAGTCCTCGAGAGCGGGTGAGACGGACTGCGAGATCGGAGAGAGGGCAAGCGTAAGACAAGATCTGCAGCCAAGCAGGCAGCCGTCTCTCGACGCGCGACCCGCGCCCTGACGCGTGTTTTCATTTTGGCACGTGCGCACGCGCACGCTGATGGACTAACTCCTTTTGGCGTCCATCCCTCTCTCCGCGCCATTCCTCCTCTCGAACAGACTTTTACGCTCACACAACATGACGCAGCTGCAGCGTCCATGCGTCCGACAGTCTCATGCTTCCCGCAGGTCTCGGGTGCCACGCCCTGATTTTCTGGCGAGCGAGCGGTAGAACGCTGTTGATCCAGTCCGCGTCTCGCGTCCTTCACCGTTGTTTCACAGAAGTGACCGCTTACTCTCGCTTCGGCCCTAATGCGCCCTCGCGCTCCACGCCCGCCCCCGCCCTCTTTGGCCCTCTCTCTTCCTGGCCAGGCATGCTTCCACCCTTCTTCGTCGACCGGGGCCTCGGCGACGATCCCCACCCGCCGCGATCGATGCGCCCCGGACGGCCCATGCATGTCTCAACTGTGCGGGGGACGGGGAGCAGACGGAGCGCTGCACGACGTCCGAGGCCGGCGGCAAACGTAACGTACAGTTTGGGGGACCGACTTCTTTGATTGGAAGTCGTCCAGCCGAGGCCTCGGCACACTGCGCACAGCGACCCTGCTTGTGGCGCGTTTGTTTCGAACGAATGAAATGCGAGATGCCAGACCTCTCCGTCCCCGCCCTATATAACCCGACCGCCCGACAGCCTCGACCCTCCTCGCTTCTTGCAACCCCCTCCCACCGAGCCCATAAAGCCTCTGCCCGCCCCCGGCCTCGAGCCAAAGTCACTCTTTACCTCCCCCACACTCCTTTCGGTTCATCCGAATCAATCCTCTGCGGTCGCCGTCTACACTCGCGCAAACATGAAGTTCTCCTACGTCGCTGCTGCCCTCGTCGCCACCGCCGCCTCCGTCCAGGCTGGCGAGACCAACGCCCACCGCCTCGCGCGCGGTCTTGCCCCTCTTCCTCCCAAGCGGATGTACCAGCCTTCCCGCGTCTCCGGTCAGTAAATTTACTTCGCGGTTGGGCGGCAACAAAGCCCGTCCAAACCGCGATCCTCCGGTTCTGTTTCCCATCCCACGCGCATCTCCGCTGACACCTATCATTCCTATGCTATAGAAGCGAAGCGGCAAGCGCCCTCTGGTACCCCCAGCTCTGGTGGCAGCTGCAACACTGGCCCCATCCAGTGCTGCAACTCCGTCCACCAGGCCAACGACAGCGTCGTCAGCATCATCCTTGGTCTCCTCGGGCTCGTCCTGGGCGATGACATCCTTGTTGGCGTTGAGTGCTCCCCTCTGAGCGCTGTCGGTGTCGGCGGATCCTCTTGGTGAGCCAGTTATTTTCGTACGAGGCCCGCACAGGGCTGATTCGCGACTCTCCAGCTCCGCGACGCCCGTTTGCTGCGAGAACAACAACCAGGGTGGTTTGATCTCCATCGGTTGCATCCCTAGTACGTTATGCAGTCCCACGTTCCCCGTTTGCCTGACTAACATCGCGCTTCAGTCATCCTCTGAGCAACCAAGAGCGCGATAAAATAGACCGCTCATCGTGCGCACCGCGACACATATCTTCGTTATCGTTTAATAGTTTCCCATGGTTTTCGCTAGGTTATCTGGTTCTGAATGTATCGTTTTCCTCTCGTCCTCGCACCCCTCCCTGTACGCTGTGTCGGACGTGCATGACGATGAGACCCCACACCGCGCTATACCCACGAACTCTCCTCCCGCGAACCTTCGGACCGGCGTCGTGTATTCTCTCCCTCGCGCTGCTCGTACTACGCCTCCCAGCCGTAGAACACCCCCAGTATGCTCTAGGATACACATGCATCGCCAATTCACTCTGTTTTCTGGGCCCGCTCTCACTGCGCATATACTCGTGCCTTCTGTCCTGGAGCGAGGAGCGACACATGGTCAGGCTCCGTGGAGAGCGCGATGAGCAGCGACAGGATCCGACAGGATCCACCTGGGAGCCTGCTTCGACTTCGCTTCTTCCTCAATCACCATATTTGGGCAGCGTCTGCCCATATCGGGAAGAGGAGCGCCGGTGGAAGGTTGGTAGAAGCGCCACCTCCTTCAACACCTGTCCAAATCCTGAGCCTCTCCATGGACCTCCACCCCGATGCGCCCGCAGAATGACAGCGTCGAGGCCCTTCTGCAGGCGATCTGGCTTCGCTGCCGGGCACTCCAACGGCGAACGCGTGCCCCGTCAACGTTGCGCGAAGCTACTTCGAACACCTCGATCGAGGAATCCAGGATCGTCCCTGCCGCGAGTAAGTTCTGAGAATCGGGACACACAAGCCCCGCCGATCGCCTGCTCGACTGACGATCGCGTGCGTCCGCACGCTGCACAGCAGATCTACGGGGATCAAACCTGCGCCGACGCCCACAATCGGTACGGTGACTGAGGTGCTTCTCGGAGGGCTTACAGCATCCCGGTGGGGTACAGGGACTGCTCTGCGTCCGTGGCGGAACCGAGGACGCCACCGCTGAAGCGTACGCCCCGGTGCCGGGAGGCTGGGAGGCTCGATCGGAGGGTTGCTCGCGAGATTCGCAGCTTGCATCGCCCGGTTGACCAGGGTGGCCGTCCAGGGTCCTCGAGCTGTCGGTTAGGGCGGGATTACAGCATCATCGTGCGTGGCCTCTCGACAAACATCGAGTTCTGTCGCCGGACACGTTAGGAATCTCGAGCCTTCGTGGATGGTATACCTGTTTTAACTTGTTGGTGGCTGCTTGCGCGAGCTGGATTGCTTATGCATCCTCTTCACAGATGGCTGCGCAGCCGTCGACGTGCTCTGGGCCTGATGACAGAAAGGCTGGATTTCATCGACTCCCGCCACGGATGTATATATGCATGTCTTCCGATGTTGTCGGAGTCATACAGCCAGGACATTCAACTTCATAGCAGTCGCGAACCTGGCGGCTGGCCAGTGCAACGGATACGCGAGCCAGGGCCTAAAGCTCAAGCCTCGCATTCTAGGCGCAGGTGAACGGACTCAACGGAGACCGGGGGTTCTCCATCCGCACGCACGCACTCCCCGCGCAATGCATCACCAATCAAGTGCTACCTCCTCGACACACATCGGTCGACCACGGCTCGCCCACAGCAACCAGGCTGCCCTCGGTGCAGTCCTCCGATCATGACTCTGCGCGTCGCGCAAACGCGCTCGCGTCGATCGTCCGCAGACGTACGTACTCCCGCTCCGCTGATCTGCATAATCACCATCGTGTTGTTCTTCTGCTCGCAGCGAGTCTCCGGGACGCTTGTTGACTTCGCATTGGCCCATAACATGACGGACGTGCGCCGAAAGGGACCGAGAGACCGTGATGCTACTGTGTTGAATACGCCTCGAGTCTTCGGCCGATGCTGCGCGTGCTCTAATCGAACTCCGGAGCTTACACCAAGGTAGCTCGGGCATATGTACAGCTTGAGGGCCATGAACCCTCCGATTGGCGGGGTGAAGGGGCAACAGCGATGTAGCAGAGACCGTTTACGGGCCTACCAAGTTACTAGCGTGGTCAAACTTATCGCCGTTTCGGACGTCCGCGCATAAGCGCGTTGTTCACACAGGTCCAGGTGCATCGGGGGGAGTCTACAGACGCTCGCCTGCAGTGGATCAAGGGCGCTCCGGCCTTGCATCATGGTACTACAACAGTATACTACCTCACGGTAGGGTGAAGGCCGTACCTCAAACGCGTTGCGTCCGTTATGCGACACCGCATCGGTCCCGGTCCCGGACGTTCGCGCTACGGTGGTACCGGTGAGGCTTAACAGGAGCTGCGCGGATCTTGCCATACGTTGAGCAGGTACACATACGCCCATACATGTTACTGACAAACATGTGCGCGTGTTTCGTATCTCTAACGCGCGCGCCTGAGTTGCTCGAGGTTATGTCAATGTTAGATCACGGCCTCTCGTGGGCCCGTGCTGGACTGAAGCTGGACTACTATCGCTATCGTGGGACTAATAAGATTGTCTAACAATCTGCTACCGCAACGTCTGGCCTCGTACAGCTGATACCTGTCGCTATCCGCTGCATACCACATCCCGGTCCACTCGGCGATGGCGTCTCCATTCTCCAAGTCGAATCAACTCCGGAGGTAAGGCTTCCACAGCTTGCCGCGGGATACCCGGAGTGAGCGATTGTTGCACATGATGGCTCGGAGGTCCCCTCCGTGATAACATTGCAGGATGAGTCCTGGCGGCTTACGAACCGTACGATCGCCGCGCAAGCACAGGCATGCATGCCTCAGCCCGCCTCGAAGGCCGGTGTATATTCTGGGGCGCTGGTTTAACTTGGGAGCAGGACAAGATTAGGATGCTGGGTGAGAGTTATCGGCCGTGTGTCGTTGGACGAAGTGCTAAGGGCGATCGGAGGGTGCACCGCCTCAGAGGATGGGGCCGACGCTGTTCGAGGCTCCTCGATCACGGTGCCAGATATCCTAGAAAGGCAGGAGCGTAGCCTGATATGGACGGGGAGAAGGTATCGGCCGACGGCCATGTCGGCATAACGATGTCATAGGCGAGGGATGCCGGGGAGTCTGGGAGACGGCAGGGCGGGAGACTCGAGTCCATGCCCAATCGCTGACTGTCTTCCCTCCTTCCCATGGCGCCCTCCTCCGAGCGGCAGGCCCGGCTCGCAATGATATACTTATACCTTGCCCTCCCCCGTCTCCCCCACGCCGCTCCCCAGTACTCTCGAGCTCCGTAGGTCCGCGCGCACATGAAGGACACCACCAACAACGTCCCTGAGCCCGGGTTCTCATCCGCCACACCCACCGTGCACGACGAGCCCGGAATCTCTCGCCCGGTAGACGCCTCTAATCCCAGCCTTCCCGAGAATCTGAAGGCGCAACAAGAAAAGAGCAAAAACGCGGCCAATGACGACGATGCAGATTCGCGCTCGAACGGAGATGACGTTCTCATCGTCAACTGGGATGGTCCGGACGATCGCATGAACCCTAGAAAGTGCGTCTATCTGTCAGGCCCGGAAGGCTTCTCCCTTCCTCAGGGTCTAGCTGTATGCGCGCGACACTGATCATTTGTGGGCGCGCACGCTCGTTCGCTTCACAGTTGGTCGTACAAGAAGAAATGGGCGGCAACACTTATCGTGTCTGCGTTCACATTCATCAGCCCGGTGTCATCCTCCATGATGGCCCCCGCGAGCACACAAATCGCAGAACAATTCGGCATCACGAACACCTCAGTCATCGCACTACTGACGTCGGTCTTCGTTGCCGCATATGGTGAGTATGCGCCATACCAGCCAGAACGGTACTAACGTTTCTTGCGCGCCGCAGCCTTCGGACCTCTACTTCTTGGGCCCATGAGTGAGCTGTTCGGCCGTTCACGAGTCCTACAACTTGCGAATATGTGGTACCTCGGTGTGTATCTCGCGCTTCTACGCGCGCGTTGACCTCTCGCTCATATGACCTACCTAGCATGGAACTTGGGTTGTGGTTTTGCGCAAAACGAAGGCGAACTCATTGCCTTCCGCTTCCTGGCGGGCCTCGGTGGGAGTGCGCCATTATCGGTGAGTAGACTTCGTGCATTGCCCTCGCTGCCTACATGCTGAAGATTTCCGTACCATGTTTGTCAGATCGGTGGTGGTGTGCTCGGTGACCTCTGGCGGCCAGAAGAGAGAGGACAAGCTATTGCCATTTACTCGTTAGCGCCTTTGCTAGGACCTGTCATCGGCCCTACGTGCGGTGCTTGGATCGCTCAGAGGTCTACCTGGCGCTGGGTGGTATGTATCCTACTGCCGCCGACTGCCGTGGGTCCGTACTGACGGGGAGACGTATAGTTCTGGTCCACCACCATCGTGGATGGCTTCATCCAAGTTCTTGGACTGTTTTTCCTGAAAGAGAGTGCGTGTATCCCTCGTGTTCAATCGCTGAGAGATTCTAATTCTCAACTTAAGCGTTCGCACCCATCCTGCTTGAGCGAAAGGCCCAGGCGATACGAGCAGGCATGGATCCCGAGAAGGGCCAAATGCGCGAAGTTCGGACAATATTCGACGGCGCAGATAGACAGTAAGCGTTCCCAGCTTACTGTATGCTCGTCAGAAGCCTGATGTTGTTTTAGCTGGAAGAACATTGTCAAGAAGGCTCTCATCCGCCCCTTCTCCTTGTTCTATCACGAGCCCATCGTCCAGCTTCTGGGTTTGTACATGGCGTTCGTGTACGGTACTCTCTATCGTGCGTTCTTCCATATCAAGCTTGTTGGTCGAAAACAGCCGCTCATTATCGTTAACGTGCAGTCTTCTTGACGACGATCCCTTCAATATTCGAGGGCACCTACCGCCAGGAAGTCGGGATTGCAGGCCTGCACTACTTCGCCCTGGGTGTCGGCCTTACCGGAGCATCTCAGCTCAACGCGCGTATGCTCGACAGAGTATACAAGCATTTCCAGGAAAAGAACGGTGGCGTTGGCAAGCCCGAATACCGGCTACGTTCGTATCCTCCCTGGCTCCCCATTATGCATCAGTTACTGACGACTTTCCACCCACAGCGTCGATGGTGCCTGGGGCTTTCCTGCTTCCGGCCGGTCTGTTCATCACAGGCTGGACTGCGCGTGCCGACGTGCACTGGATCGCACCCGACATCGGTATCGCGCTCGTCGGCGCGGGTACCATCCTGAATTTCCAGTCGATCCAGACGTACCTCATTGACACCTTCACGCTCCACGCCGCCTCTGGTACGTGTCTCGGCCCTGCCTATCGCTCGTTACATGCATGCTAACCCAGCCCGTCCATCGTAGCTCTTGCCGCGGCGACGTTCTTCCGTTCGCTCGCGGGCTTCGGCTTCCCGCTGTTCGCGCCCGCGATGTACAACGCCCTCGGCTACGGCAAGGGAGACACGATTCTCGCGTGTGTCGCGATTGCTGTTGGTGTCCCTGCGTACGTTGCTTCGCACTCTTGGCACCGGTACAGCTCATCGACTTTCTCTTGTGCAGACCGTTCCTGTTCTGGACGTACGGCGAGCGGATACGAAACGCCAGCAAATACGCCAGGAATTAAGGCGTGTGTCTCCTCACTATTCCCGCCTTCCTGCATCCCGAGATACCTCTCACCATCCCTGTCGCACTGTTTTCTACCTCCTAGTTTCTCTCGCATCGTCTCCACCGCCCACATGCCTCCCTCACGTCGACCGTCATCACGCCCTTCCCCTGACGCACGCACCTTCACGCACTTCTTGGGTTTTCCGTATTATAGAGTATGCACGCTGGCTGCGGGCACATGGACGCACGTTGGCTCTTACTGCATTGTATTGTTATACGTCCCGCATAATCTCATACCTGGCATCGCACTGCAACACGCCCGCCTGCTGGCCATCGTCGCAGTAGTCTAACCTGCATGTATGAGTGTTATTATGTACCTGAGGCATACGGCTGCATATCAGATTCGACTGAGGTCTTGCGTGCTCCGCAAATCGGGTGGATCCCTCCAAAGTGCCCACTATCTGTGCCGTGCCACTGGCTGCAGTTACGGTACCGTGCTCACCGGCGTGCGACGCCTTCGACTTGACTTTTTTTTTTGCATTCGGATCCAGGCAGTGGCCGTAGTACAACCTCTTTGGCACTGTTTGGAAGTATATGCGCGTTGACCCGAAGTCTGATGGCGGCCCTTCAACCTGGCAGTGATCATGCCAAGACCGATCGTGCGTCAGCGTGCGCGGTGAGGAGTCTGTCGAGTCTACCCCGGAACGCCAGACACGCACCCCGACTGTAATATACTGAGCTTGCTTCCAGAGCCGTTGCACCCGCTCACGTTGGCGTATTTGAACGTCCATGACATAACTTCCCGAGCATACATGTATACCTGTGCAGAACATAATGATACAACTCGCACTCAAGCACTAACGCCAACAGCAGCAGCCGCAGCAGTCGCGACTGGGGACGACTCGAGGACCTTGTCCGAAACGGCAGATGCCGACTCCATGACTTTCCCGGCCACGGCGGAGGCGGCTGCGACGGTCGAGGCGACCGCGCTGGACGAGGCCTCTGCAGGTGGGCTGTGGCTCGTCTTCGCTTTCTTCTTCTTGAGCATGGCTGGAGCATCAAATAGTCAGCACATGCGTCCACATGAGTGACATCGTGGAAGAGACGCACCGACAGAGACAGCACTCTTCACGTTCTCGACAATGTCCTTGCTCTGTTCGATGTACTCCGTATCTTCCAGTCGATGCTTCTTACCCGCCAGGGGGTCTGAGGACGAGGACGAGCCGCCGGGGGTTATTCCCAGCTTCTTCTCGAGAGCCTCCAGCTTTGCCCTCTGCGCCTCCTGCTGCGCCTTCTTGCGGAGAGGCTCGCTCTCAATATACTCGGCGAGCCTACAATACATGTCAGACATCAAAGACGCCGGTTATGATGCACGAACGCACTTCTTAGCCTCCTTGATGGTACTCAACCGCCGTCCACTGAGGTCCCTGCAGGAATCGTTGTTGCTAGTCTTCTGGCTGCTCATGCGCCCACCAGCGGCACGCAACTGGGAGCCGAAGCCGCCCTTGCCACCGCGAAGCCTTGGTACGAGGCGCAAGGAGACGAGACTGTGGTCGTCCGCTTCATCTTCTAGGAGTGATGCAAGAGAAACGCTTGGTTCCGGGATCGGGCCCGAGGTGGGCGAGAGAACGAGGTCTGCTGCCGCAGAGTGCAACGGGAGGGAGGGATAGCGTTCGGCGAGGACCTCGTAGAGCTCGGAGAACGAGGTCTCGGAGGGTACGGAGAGAGCAAGCGTGGGGAAGGGTGAGAAGGTCGAGATGAGTACTGAGGTCGACATGTTGTGCAGATGGCGAGGAGAGAGGAGATGGAGGGGGTCGATGAGCAAGACGCTAGTGTTGAGCGCCCGACGGATCAGTGAAAGGAGCGCTCGAGTCAAGCAGAGACAAACAGGCTTCCCACGTGGTGCGGGGTAACAGGGACCGACGTCAGCGTCTCGTCAACGATCGCAGAGGACTCGTCGCAGTCGCACTCACCCACGCTCTCACGTCCTCCTTCTGTCACGACGACGACCTCAGACGCAGTTCACTCGCAGTTCAGTGTGTCTTACTCTTGTGATTACAGGTGCGCGTGCATACGCGACCTACGACTCGCGCGACGCGTCACTCACGCGTGTCATACCAGAACTAAGAACATGGCCCCGCTCCCGGTCGCCATCTACCGCGGCATCTCGCCCACCTTCCAGTGGCCTATCAGGTTCTGCCTCTACAACACCGCTGCTGCCTTCATTCTCTCTATCATCACCGGCAATGTCTCCCAAGTAGACAGGGTGTGGACCTTCTTGCCTACGATATACACCGCCTACTTCGCGTTGCTCCCTCTCTGGCCCAGCAAGCCTCGTCTCTTCTTTTGGCCATATGTCCCAGAGACAGTCAACCCGGCAGTTGTGCAGCAGTACAGCCCCAGGGCGCTCCTCATGTTCGGTCTAGTGGTGAGCTCATTCGTGACCTACTTGATGCCGCCAAGCTATAGCTAAATCACCCATAGTTTATCTGGATGTGCCGGTACGCAGACTAGCTACGCCCGCATTTGTATGGTGCTCAATCGTTGCTCCAGTCTTTCCTACAACACTTGGAGACGTGGGCTCTTCAACCTGTATGTATCTTCCAGCCTTGATCGCTCCGCATATTCACGTCATTTGTAGGAACGACGAAGACTACCGCTGGGCTATCCTGCGGCAAAAGATCCCTCCCTGGCTGTTCCAGGTCTTCAATCTTGTCTTCATTGGTAAGCAACCTTGACGCTCCACGTGCATGGCGTTCGCGCTCAAAGTAGAAATCAACAGCCTTCATCCAGAACATCATTCTGTTCCTACTCGGTATACCCACTCAAATTGCGGCAGTCCAGCAACCAAGCTCTCTGAGCACTTCCGACTACGTCCTTGCCACTCTTGCACTGGTAGATATTGCTACCGAGTTTGTCGCCGACAACCAGCAGTACTCCTTCCAGACGTACAAGCGCCTTGGTATCCACGAGAAGAACGAATGGCCTGGTGCCCGCATCAAGTGGACACCCGCTGACGCTAAGCGTGGTTTCGTGACGCGCGGTCTCTGGGCCTGGTCTCGTCACCCCAACTTCTTCTGCGAGCAGAGCTTCTGGGTACGTTGACGATGAGCGATGTGGACACTCTTGCTCACACCTGTTTTGATGACTAGGTTATCATCAACCTGTTCCCCCTGCTCGCGCCTGAGTCTCCCCGTCTGGCTCCCTTGTCGCTCAAGAGCATCACCCCCATCTGGCCGCTCGCCCCGTCAATCGTGCTCTGCCTGCTGTTCTTCTCATCCACGCGCTTCACCGAGAGCATCTCGCTGTCGAAGTACCCCGAGGGCTACCGCGCGTACCAAAGCCGCGTCGCGATGTTCGTCCCGTTCCTAACCCCCGTTTGGGGCCTGCTCCTGCAGCTGCAGGGGAAGAAGGATAAGGTCGACCGTTTGGTGTACGGCCAGGACGTCGTCGAGGAGACGAAGAAAATCCAGTGATCTTCCGTTCGTGCGCTCTCTTCTTGGACTGAATCGTGTATCTCCCTGTCTAGTCGCTGTCGTGTTGGCCTGCCTGTGTATATCCCTCAATGCATTGTAGCATTCTTCTTGGACGAATCAACTGCGCTGGTTACATCAGCACGATCAGTTATGGTAGGTGAGGAGGCGGACGAGCGACCCAGTCGCGATCGTGATTCCTACCCAGTATAAGAGACAGCTTGGGTCAGCCTCTGTCGCTCACCTATCTTTCCCTCCTACCACCACCATCTCCCACCATCCCCACCCGCTCCAGTGTCTTTCTGCCATGCCTTCTCGCCCCTCCACCCCCATGTGCATCGTCACCCTCCGCACCCCTGCGGAGGATGCTCTGCCCATGCGCGCGCTCAAGGTCTCCTTCTGCCCCGCGACGACGCGCGAGGACTCTGCCGAGCGCCGGACGCTCCGGTCTCCCTCGCCCAAGCCGAAGCCACGGTCCAAGTTCCCGAAGGTCCTCAGCCCGTTCAAGCTGTTCCAGTAGTCGAGTCAAGGACGACGCTGGACATAGTACGCTTCTCTTCTTGGTCTCGGTCTTGGACGCTTCTCCTTTGTTCAAGTTGCCTTTCTGTGCCCCATATACCTGTAAAAGCTTCGTATTTGTTGTCGTGCCTTGAGTCTCGGACTATGGGCATGGACCTTTAGACTGCTACGGACATGCATACGGACTAGTCGTGCCCCTCTCGTTCAGGCTGATCCTCCCTTTCCCCCTCTTTGATATAGACATCAACCTCGATCTCGACAATGCGCGCGCGGCTGAAGACCAGGACCCCAGGCCGCTCATCCGAGCGTGGACCAAGGTGCGGCTGACGGCGGCGGGAGTGCATCGAGTTCAGAAGAGGAGTCATGATCCTCCTATGGGCTCGGTGTCTCTTCCAATGCTCGATGCCTTTTCTGTCTCTCGCGCAGACGTCTCTCCCTTTCACGTTGAGCTCGCTGACTCGCTCTTCAGTTTCAGTTTTGTTCCCACAGGTCATGCGAAGGAGACTTCCGCTGACTAGCGTGTGGTAAGTCATTCGCTGTTGTTCTTACTGTGAACTAAGCTCACGCATTGCTGGCGAGTGTTTCTATAGAGGGTCAGGTGTTGCTTGGAAGCGGGGTTCGGCGCTGCGGTACGGGTGTTGTGGGAGGAGACTGGCCACCTCTTTCTATGGCACCCATACTGTCAGCGCCGGGCAGTGAGCAGATGAAGATGAGTATTCCACTAATTCTCGCCGCACCCTGATATAACTGACCGTGAGAGCCAGGTTCGACCGCTCTCGTCGTTCGACGTCGGTCCGGGGCCGCCCACGCAAGCACGCCAGCCTCAGCTGGCCCGTCGCCAGTGAAATCCATGCCGTCGGGCAAGGTGAGTACATTTACACCGCTATTACACCGTGACTCACCGCACGCTCATTCGTCACAAGCCCTCGGATCAGGAGAGGGAGGAGACCGGCGCTGGTCGGGTGTGAGTTAGGGAAGGAGACTGGCCACCTTCTTCCGCGGCTCACACTCGTCGGCGTCGGCGATTGGGACAGCAGATAAGTACCTTGTATTCTTAGTGGAGTTTGAATCTTGACTGACAGCCTCGAGGAGTAGGTACCGCTCTACTCTCTTCAGGTCGGTGTACACCCGCGAGTCCTGCTCATGAGAGGTGAGTTATGTGTCCTCATGTATCCTCAGTATACGTTCATTTTAAACGGGCGCTGACTGCGCCGTTACTGTTTTGCATCTAGGTTGCCGGGGCTGTCTTTGGGCGGGGACGGACTGGCGCTGCGATGCGAGAGTTGCGGGAAGAGGCTGGCCACCTCTTTCTGTGACTTTTGTACTCGCAAGCGTCAGGGAGGGGTGGAAAAGATGAGTACAGAATTTATCGCAGAGTGCGAACCTATGAACCTATGACTGACCGCTCGATTCCAGGTCCGTGCAGTCTACCACCGCCTGCCCGCGCAAACCCCCGATAGGTGAGATTCGTGTCCTGGTACAAGTTTTGTCGAAACCCATCTGATGCAAGGGCTGACCATGAGGTCGTGTCTTCTCCAGGCTCTCGTTCGATGAGTTGGGCGCCGAGATGGAAGGCGGTGCAGCGGATATGGGAGTACGGAAAGAGACTGGCCACCTCTTTCTGTATCTCGTGTAATCGTCAGCACCGGGGGGTGAACCAGAAGATGAGTACCACGATGCAGTTCTAGTAGAGCCCGAAGCTATGACTGACTGGGAGAATCCAGGTTCGTCCAACCCAAAAACGTCAGCTCGGATTCTGTTCCCAAGGTATGCGGGTCTACACTTCCCAAATTGCGTATCCCTCCGAGTCTAATGCTTAACAACGGTATACATATGCATGCAGTTGCGAGCGGGGGATGGGAGCTCGGGGTTACCGAGAGGATGGTCGTGGAGCGAGGCTGGCCACCTCGTTCTGCGGCCGTCCTCAAGGCAATCTCGGGTAGGAAAGAGCAAGATGAGACCGTCTACCTACTCATACCACCGTCAAATATAGCTAACTTGGAACCCTCTGCAGATGCGTCCGACGACGATAGGAATGTAATCTGTGTTTCTGGATCCGAAGTACAAATCAGAGGGAATGTTCACCTCTCGGTGATATGTCCACTTGTTGGCGTCCCCGTATCTCTCAGGGTCATAGAATTTGCGAAGCGGAAGAAGAGGTTAAAGGGGCGAGGGGTTGATAGGGAAGGTCTGGCCCACCTTCCCTGTCAATCCTTCGTCACTGCAGCTGTGTGAGGCGAGCTGCCCTGTATCTGTTTTCCCCGCCGTTGATGTATCTCATCTTGTGTTCCTTCGCGTACTATCATCTAGCTTGTATATTGCACACTTGCGGATCGTACGCTTCGTACTAGACAAATCAGATATCATCCGACCATCCTCTCCTCACGCGTCCGACTTCCGCGGCCGGAAGATATCCGCCATTGCACGGATGATCGTGGGCGAGGGGCTGAAACGGACGCGCGGTTCGTCCCACGCAGGTTCGTCAACGTTGACACTCGCTGCATCGCCGTCTTCGGGTGGCTGCAGCGTCGGGTCCTCCTCCATTCGGGAAACCGAAGAGGCAGACTGCACGTCCGCCGCTTGGGCATCGGAAACGGACCCTGTGGGCTCCTCGGCGATATCCTTGATGTTGAGTGTGACGCTGAAGCTCCCCGCGATTGAACTGCTCGCAGGCTCGAATCCCTGTCGCGGCTCGATGCGGACCTCTAGTCTTCGTCCCTCCGGCGCATCGAAAGCAGCGACGAACGCCTCGGCGCTCGCGCCTTCCCGCGCCTTCCCCTTGAAGCTTGTGCGGCCCAAATGCGCTCTGCCAACCGCGCACTGCGCAGGGATCGCGCTTCCCTCCCCCAACGAGAGCGGCTCCCCGTACGACTGTGCGTACCCTGGAATAGCGACTGGAGCGATGCGCGCGTCAATCCACAGGTGTTCCATCTGCAGTACAGGCACGCCCAGGTTCTGGTCGAAGCACGAGCACCCCACGCCGATGCGCACAATCACAATTTCCCGTCGCGCCGCGTCGAGGAACTGCGCGGAAGACACCGCAGGCTCGAGCTTGCCCGACCGAGCGTCATGCGGGACCCGGAGCACCAGCCCATCGACGCTTTCCGGCCGCACGCTGAGCCCATGGCGCGCCTCGAGCCGGTTCAGCGCCCACTGCGGGATGTGGAACGTGTGATAGAGCGTCCGGCCCTCCTCCGCCTCCTTGACACGTTGAGGAATACGCGCCTGGCCCAACGTGAGCGTCGCGTACGCGTGGCGGATATACAGCTCCTTCAGCTGCAGCGCGTCCGAGGACAGCGAGGACAGCGGCTTCTTCGAGTACTTGGATACGAACCCGGGGCAGAGCGCGGCCCGGTAGTAGCGGTGATACGTTCCGACGGCTCCTCCGATGTGCGCGCCAACGCTGTACTGCAGGGAGCTCGCGTGCTGAATGGGGCGCAGGAGGAGCGCGATGAGGGTATTGTGCTTGTTCGTGCATGCAAGCACTGCAACATAGACCGATCGGCGAGCATCCATTGCCGCGTTCGCCTTTGCTGGGACGCCTTCTGCCTCCGAAGCAGGCGTTTCGTCGTTGGTCCTGAGGGCCATGAGGTTGGGGGACATCGGCAGTTGCATGAGCATGCCGTAGCTGGTGAGGGTGTACTGTGGCACCCTGCCTCCCACGCCGAACCTAATGGCAAGGTCCTGCATAGACAGTGCCTTGATCTCGGCAGAAAACGCAAACTCAGCGGGTGACGGCGCAAGGAGGTCCTCCAGACCCGACTGCGCCCCATGTGCAGTCTCGTCTGCCGCGAGCTCCTCTTCTGCATCGGTCGCGCCGTCAGCCTGTAGCCCATGCAGTGCAACCTCGAAGTCCGGGTGTACGTGGCCCCACGCAAAGATGCTCTGGTCCGGGATGCGCTGCAGGATCTCCTCCTGCAGGCGCATGAACGCGCGCGGGCCCTCGCCGTAGATCGTCGGCATGTTGATGCCGAAGATGCCCATGAGCGAGTACGCGCGGTCCTCGACGCGCGTCGTCCTGCGGTGCGCGGCCCACGACATGCGCTCGGCGACGCTCACGCCCTCCAGCCAGTCCGCGCGGTCTCGCATGAGCACCTCGCGCTTGATGCCGGACACCTCGGAGAGTGCGGTGACGAGCGAGTGCTTCGAGCCGAGCGTGTGCCACGCCCTGGAGAGGAAGATGACGCAGGCGGGGGCGAGCAGCTCCTGCAGCGTCCAGCCGCGGGTGTGCCAGACGCTGCGTCGGAACGCGGAGCCCTCCGCGCTGGGGTCTTCGTCGTCGCCGACGTCGTGCAGGTACGCGTAACAGACCTGCGCGTCCGCGTACCATGTGTACATCGAGTTGATCGCCTCGGACAGCTCCGCGCTGCTGTTGTGGTCGATGCATGCTGCATCTAGCCAGAGCCAGTCGTATCCTGCGTGCGCGGCCATCGCGCAGCAGTCCTGTATCTTGCGCGACATCAGGGGCGTGGGATCTGCGCCGGTGGCCTTGCATTGCGCAGCGATGGCGCGGATCTCGTGGAATGTCTGCTCTTTGGGCTCCTGCTGCCAGACATGGGAGATGATGGCGTAGCGGACGGCCTCCGAGCTGGGGAATTGCTTCAGTTCTGCTGTCTTCGAGTTCAGCAGCCACATCCTATGGACGGTCTGGTGACGACTCCGATGAGCCTGCGATACTCGAGATGGTAACAACGGCCATACCTTCCGAGGTGGATTGACTCCGCCTTGCGTTCAGCCGCACAGTAGGGATGTTGGGGGATTGCAGATCGTTGCGACTCGTCAACGATGTCGGACACTGCTTGATATATGGCCGAGCTTGAGAAGGCCCGAGGCTATGCTGCTTCCCGCATAGGCCTTGACATATATCTGGCAAGATCGTGAGAGCGCACATGCACACGAGGCTGCAGGAAGTTAATCAAGAACCATTATGAACAGCCTGAGCACTGGGCTCAAGCACGGAGGGCTTCACAATCATGAGGAAGGCATCGTCGTAACTTGAAGAGCGGGTCCCAAGCCCAACGAGTTTGTCCACCATTTGAGCAGTGCACTTACTGCACAGGGCATGGACTGCGAGGAGAAGCAGGATGGCAAAAATGCGATCGACAGCCGAGGGGCACGCGGACGACAAGTGCATGCAGTGTGTCATGGCGCCAATGGATAGCAGACGCCTTCGAACCTGGGGGAAAGATCTCGTGGGACGACCGACGAGCCGCCTGCTGGAAGTTCCTCGGAAATCTGGTGGGATAGTAAGTAAAGCGAGAGTGCGATGTCAGGCTGTTTTTAAACGACGAACTCCTCTTGTCGTAGATATGTTACAGGCACCAACCTCTACGCATCCTGAACGACCGTCTAAACCCTTGAAACCCAAAAATTCAAAAGTCGAGAAGACCCTGATATAGTCCTCAAACCCTGTGCAGCTGGCCGGGCAGCCACTGAGACGAGACGAGGCCCGCGATTGTGATAGCGCACAGCACCCAGTAGACGAGGGTACCTCCCGCCAGATGATGTTCCAGCGACGCCGAGAACAGGGAGGAAGCGAGTGAGGGCGCGATGGCGCGGACGATCGAACATGTAGTCTGTGCAAGGCCGTTCGTCAAACCGAGCGCCCTCTGGTTGGGCGCAGCGTCGCTGATGTCGAGGAACACGCAGCCTGCAGCGCGCGGTTAGTGGTATGCTTGCATCGATCTATATGAGCACTCACCCCAGCTCATATACGACCCGACATACGCCACGTACTGTGCGACAACGATCACCCACGTCGCCGCCCCGACTCCGCCCGCACGCCTCGTCACGAAGCTGTTCAGCGGGAACAGCGCGAAGATGACCACGTTCAGCGCGTACGTGGCCACATACAGCTTCCGCGCGCCAAACGTGCGGTGCATATACGGGAACGTGAAGATCTGGACGAGCCCACCGACGCACCCGCCGACGCCCTGCACGATGCCGATGGTGAAGGGATCGAAGTCGAGGCCGCCGAGCGAAATGCTCGTCGAGTACATGAGCGGGACGAGCACCGTGATGGACTGGTCGAGGAGCGTCAGGAAACCGTAGTTGAGGATCGGCCACAGGACACGAGGGACGAGGATGGAGCGGAGGCCTATGTGCGTATCATTTTCAGCGGCGATGCTGGGGTCTTTTTCGAAAGCTGCTGCGCCTGATTCGATCGCTGCTGATGACCCGGCGGACCTAGCATAGGGTAATGCGGCCACGGCC
Source organism: Trametes sp. AH28-2 (assembly GCA_001304625.1). Lineage (NCBI taxonomy): Eukaryota > Fungi > Basidiomycota > Agaricomycetes > Polyporales > Polyporaceae > Trametes > Trametes sp. AH28-2. Next base: position 145,954 of record KQ464108.1, read on the forward strand.
AGGATTACCTCAGCCTTGTCCTGTTCCGTGGGCACTGGCACCTTCTCCGTGTCTGGTGGTACCGACTCCGATGCTTTATCTTTCTCCCGGGGTAGGCGAGGTAACGTCTACAGAAAATCAGCCATAACTTTATGGGTACACAACTGCGATTGCTCACCTCCTTCAGGCCAACTGCGGCCAGAATGAACGCGGTTATGGATAGGCAAGCCACGATCATGCAAGGCAGGAAGTACGGATAAGTCTTCCAAAACGCGGAGTCCCGGAACCCTGGCCAACGATCCGCAGGACGGGCGAACACCCCTCCGATGATGGGTCTATATGCATGCATGCGGCATTGAACACCTGTACGCGACGCACAGTGCACATTGTGAGATGCAAGACTCACCCCAGCGTCCCTCCCACCTGCCACGACATCGGGAAAAAGGCGAACGCTTGCACGCGGTTCGTGTGGTCCGTGATCTCCGCCATCATGCTCTTCGTGACGCCGATGTTGCCATTCAGCGCGCCCTCTGCGCAGCGGCTAAGGACGAGTGCCCAATACTGCCGCGACACCCCGAAGCCGATCATGGAGAGCGTAAGGCCGAGAAGACCGCAAAGCAGGATGGGCTTGCGCCCGATGCGGTCGGAAGCGCGACCCCATTGGAGCACGCAAACCGCCTCTACTGCGTAGAAGCACGATTCCTGTGGTGGTGTGAGCAGTGGTCAGCAATGCGCACAGAGCAGAGATCGGGAACGGCGCACTATGAGTCCGGCGAAATAGCCTGTTTTGCGCTCGTCTCCACCTGTGATACCGGTCTCCCGCACGAGCTGGTTGACGAATGGGTAAATGACGGATGAAGTGATGGGCTCGGCGAGCTGGAGGTAGAGGAGGATGAAAAGCTGTAGCTTTGGAAGCGGCGTTGCCGCCACTTCGACGATTGGAGGACGAGGCTCTGTCGACGACGGAGTACCACGTGTAGGCTCATCGCGAGAGGAAACTGAGGGGAGGGTAGGACTTGCCGTCTCGTCCATGGCAAATCGCACGACGGTCTTGATGTCGAGAACACATCCTTTTGTACGGGCCTGTGAGCCGCTTGACTCGGAGGGATTTAAGGCACTTTTCAGTGCACCTCACGTACGTACAGCACCGGTCCGTCCTGGATGGCGTCGGATTCAGACAGAGTCCAGGCCCGCCCTTCCAGAACAGAGGAAAACGCACATTCGCCTGGGCGATCACAACGTTTCGCGTGCATCCGCTCCTTGTTCGGAATCTGGTGTACACCACCGAGGAGGCGGTTTGCGTACGCTCCGAGGCGCGCTACGTAAAGATGACAGAATGTGCACGTAGGAGGATGGAAATCGGCGAGAGGATTGCAGGGCTAGGCTCCCATCGAGCACGTTCGCGGAGTCAGTACTGATCATGAGGATCTTGAATCAGCGAATCAGCGTACCGTGTCTGTCGGCTGAGACGGAGAAGCTGGATCGGAGTGTTGTTGCGCGAGATGGCGTATATCCCGTGGAATGTCTATCCCGAACCTTGTGGTGGACCTCAGGTATAACATCCGCCGCCCATGGAGCCTCGCATTTTTGATCGTCTGCGTCCCCTGGCTGGACGCAGCGTCTGTGGGATGGGGTGCTCCGGGCAGTTTGTCAGTGAACTTCAATGCAATTGAAGATTGGGATGTTGAACTCGATTCGCTATGCCCGGGCCTGATAGTCCTACCAGTCAACGTCAACCGCAACATCTACTTTGCAGATCCCGTACTGCACCTGTCAGGTAAGAAATACGGCCAGTAGATGCTCAAGGCTGATAGTGCGTTCAGGACCATCGTCATATGATACGATGAGGTGCAAGCTTTGTCTTGTCCTTACCGCAAGTGACGTCGCAGAGCCCTGCAGTCGTCTGTGACGACCGGAATCTGTCCACTTCCCAACCTCGCCACCAACAACGCACCGCCTCAATCCGAAGACCGTGGATATATTAACCCTACCCGTTTTGCCAGCATCAACATTGGAAAGGGACGCGTCTACTCCTCACATGGCTGCGGGCTCGACGTCCCACTGTTGCACGATGAGCATTGGTAGTGATGGAGTGCCGACGTACACCGTAGTGCCGCCTCGTTACGGGCAATCCATGCGCTCGCAGAGGAATCACTAGTGCAAATCAAGAATGAGCAACAAACGATCAATCACAGCCTGTTAGAGATGGTGCCAGCGTGGAGGACCAAGGTCGAGAGAGGCAGCCATGAGCGCTTAGATGGTCGAGCAGGCGCTTGAGATCTGACGGAAGAGACGCTGGGGCAAGATCTGAGGGATCCGTGGGAAGATCACCCTACTACGTGCTGAGGTTGGTGAAGAGGGCCTTTGACGCCCGAGCGCGACCTGCCTCCTGCAACCATCTCGGGCAAAGGCTCTCCTTCATGCACTCGGCAGACAACACCACGCGCACCTCGCCGCTCGGACGAGGGCCCATAAAGTCTCCCTCGGCCATGGGTTGCCTCAAGATCCCAACTTTCCCCAGCTTCCCACTCATCCTGCGAGATGGCCCACCCCCGCGCCCCAATCCCTTCCCCGAGCACCCAATACTTCTCCCAAGATGAGCACGCTCATGCTCCTGGACTCATTGACTCTTGCTACCACGGCGATGCTGCTACACTGGACGCGTTTGAGTCAGCGATCTGCGCGAATGGCCTCTCACACGAGCATCACCTACCCTACCTACCGGGCCTGCCCTTTGACCGGGAGTTGGTCGACAACTTGTATGTTCTCATCTTCAGCATATGGACGTCGTGCTCATGATGTTCATGAAGCTTGGGTACTCAAGTACCATTGCTCCGCTCTCTTCATGAGCCTGGCTCGATGTTGAAGCCATCCGCTGCATACCTTCCTCCCGCCCACGACCATTACAATGGACAACATGTTCCATGGGGCGCCCTCGCGACTGAGGCCACCCAATCTGCCCACTTTTACGCCCCCGCACTCGATGCCGCCACGCTCGATGTATTCGTCATGCCATCGACACTATCGCCGGTCACGTCGACTGCTGTAATGACACACCGTACGAGTTTCTCGAGCACCTACTCGGAGATAGCAAGCGCGCTCTCGTATTCTCGGGAGACCCCCGTATTTGCTCAAGGTCCGCCTTCATACACGCAGAACAACTCGCGGCAGGGACCAGACCTCTCCATCTCGAGCCCCCTTCCTGCCCAGCCAATCCACACTGCATCCTCGGCCGTGAGCACTCGCCGCGCCCATGCTGCGGAGGCTTCCCACAGTGGTACTGAACATACACCATCCTCATCCGATTCTGCTCCGCCTTCCTCACGAAACTCTCGATCCCCTGCCACTTGCTCGCGCCCGCGACGCAACTCCCCGGTCTCGGTCTCTTCGCCGCCTCCACCCAGCGATCCCACCCAGAAGCTGAAGTGCCCGCATTGCCCGTACGTGCAATGCAACGACCGCGGCCAGGAGCTCCGGCGTCACATCCAGACGCATACCCGACCGACCGACCCGACCGAGGCGTTCTGGAAGTGCTGTGGTGTCCCTCTTGCGGACGCCGTGGACGCCGGTGTGCCGTTCGAGGCCCTGACGGAAACGCCGCTCGAGTACAATGGAATCTTGTTCGTGGGCGGGTGCGGCGTCGACTTCAGTAGAAAGGATGCGCTGACGAGGCATCTGCGGAGGTTCAAGGGGGTGTGCTATGGGCATCAGAACGGAGCGTATCTGCGGGGTAACCAGGAGGGCGCGCGGTGACGGGAAATCTAATTGACATGGCTTTTTTGTATCAGGACTACGAACCATATGTAAAGCATTAACGCAGCTTGTGCATGCTCGAACGCAGCAGGAACACATCGGTTCTCATGTCAGGCCTTCTCGAAATGGCTACACCGACGCGGACGTGTTCGATCACTTGCGAGCCCTCGATCAGCCTCTTAAACCGCGTCCTCGCCAGCCTCCAGCTCTCTTCACCTTCTTCCACCTACCATCACCATCTCAGCTACTGGTTAGCTCCACCCCTGCTCTCACCCTGCTCTCGCAACCACGCACCTTTGCTACCATGTCTGCCCCCACCTGCACCATCATCGTCCACCCTCCCACCTCGTCCACGCCCGCCTCCCCCATCCTCGCCTTCACCGCCTTCACGTCCCTCGCAACCTCGCGCGGGCCGCGCAGCTCGCTCTTCGACTCCGTGCCCTCGTCGCCCCACCCTCTCCTCGGGTCTGCCGTCGCCATCCCGGCCGATCAGTACCTCCTCCCGCCCACGAAGAGCTACTCTGGGCGTCAGAGGAGCTCGAGAGCCCGCAAGACTCCGGCCAAGTCCGGGGCAAGGACTCTTGTTCCGAAGGTCTCTGCGGGTCGCGGCCGTCGCTTGCTCGACCCGTGGAAGACGGTCGTCGACCCTGTCACTGGCAACACTGTGCTTGTCCCGGTCCCGCACCCCGACGAGGTCGTGCCCTGGTCTGTGTCGATCATGACGTTCGCCAAACCGTCTGCCGCTGTCGCTCCTCTTGTGCCTGCTCCTGCGCCTTCGCCTGCTCCCGCGCCCGCTCCCGCTCCTGCTGTTGTACCTGCTGGGCCTGCTCCTATCCGCGTTCTCACTCTGGTGCGCGTCCCTCGGTCGACTCTGGTGGGCTTCAAGGATCCGGCACTTGTTCCTCATCTGGAGTGGCTCTTCTACATCTGCATCGTCCTGGCGCACCTCTTGCTCTTCCTGTTCTGAGTGGCTAGGCTCTCTGCGTGCGACTGGTGACTAGAAAATCCGAAAACCCAAGATATTGTATCGATTGTAGTCGACACGCGGTGCAGGCCACCGTGCGTCCAGCGAGAGTAGTGTAAGTGCTGATATCCTTTCCCCCCTTCTTGGCTGCTCTAGGTACCCGTCAACAAGCCGCGCGCGCCCCTCAAGACCTCGACGTGGACGACATGGCCCGACCGGAGTGAGGGGAGGCTGACGCTGAGGTAGGGCATCCCGGAGGAGAGTCATGACTCCTCCGCGGTGTCAGCCCCTGCCGACGCTCGACGCCGGGTTCGGATTCTGGTTTGCTTCTGCTTGCATTATGTCGTGGCTTTCTGTTCGTTCTGTGCTGCCTTTTCTCTTTGCCTCCACAGGTACCCCAGGCCGAAGGTGACGACGCTGTCAAGACGGGAGGAGGCGTTAGGTAGGGACTTGCTGGGAATTTTGACGGAGGGTCTGGACCGCCCCGTGAAGTCAGCCTCCCTTGCAAGGACCGACCAAGTACGCATAGGCTTCGACCCCATGGTACGCGCTCATCCCCTTTCTCAATTATGCGCACGTACTCACCGATACTCCTCGTTTACAGCGACTCGAACGCGACGCGGGAGGTAGGGTCGGGCGGGTATGGGTGGGTGCGGGTGCGGTGGCGGCGGTCGTCGAGGGCTTGTGTAGGAGATGGCGCCCTCTCTCCTACACGGTCTTCTAGATCGTCGTCTCCGTCGGAGCGGGGGTGGGGGTCCCCCACCCCCGCACAAGTCCGAGAAGTGAGTTAGCTTCCCCTTTCGATACTTCTGGACGGTACTGACCTGACTATATGCCCTTCGCAGAACTCGCAGTCATGGTGGCGTCCCCCAGCATAGCGGAGGACGCCACAGTTCCCGGACCATATCCCTCCTCTCCCGCCCTGTTTCCTTTTCCTATCCATGTATCGTCACGTTCCCCCCCCCCCGTGAGGACGGCAGGAGGGGAAAGGCCTACTCCTCCTGCTTCTCTCCCCGTCGTGCATCGCCGGACTCGACGTCGCGTTTCCTGCTCCCGTATCTGATGACCCTTGTTTTGTTCCACGCTATTCATCTGTCCTCGCTTACCTGAATTTCAGGACTTTGGGAAGGGAATGACGGCCGCCCGAGCGGTGCCCCCAGTGTCATCCTACTACGTATCAAATGTTCAACGCGGGTTCCGCTCGGGGTTCGTTCTTCGTAGATGAAGGATGTCGGCGGAGAGCTTCTGCGCGGCTCCTGTCTTTCGTTTTAGTAGTCATCTGCTGCTGCTGCCGCCGCTCACCGACGTATGTGTCTCGTCCTGAGGTTGGGGTTCACTTTCTCGCGGGCCTAATTATGCCCAAACCCCGAAGACGATGCACGCAAGCTGCCTCGCTTTGAAGCAAGCAGGCTAGCCTGCACATTCCAACGGATCAAGGGAGGAAGGGACCCGCCCTAGTAAAAGATTGACATCAAGAGATCGGTCGCGCATTGGTTGCTGGCAGCAGCTGGCGCGAGCTTACAGCCGGTGCGATGCCTCCGAGAACCCGCATTACCCAGCCCAGCTGTAGAAGCGAGAGCACGCGGTTACCCTAGAGATTTCGTACACAGAACTACTGTAGTAAGCGAGCATGCTTGAAGTAGAGCAAGGAGCACTTGGTCCGTGTCTCACCCAATCGATTCGCAGCCGCAGCCAATCTAAAGAGGTGACGATTAGCATCACAGACGTCTGCGTACCTCTTGAGGGACAAAAGATGACACCGGGGCACGATGTCAGGCTGAACGGCTTGTAACGCGGGAGGGTCGCAGTTCCGTCGAGAACGCCGATGACCCTTGCGTCATTCTAAGAGGCGAGCTCGACACCCAACAACCGTATCATTTCACTGCAAGCAGAGGTAGCATCAATACCGAATAGCGCGTGCACATGATAGCTCTAGAAGGTATCTGCAACATGAGATTGAGCTGGTACGACGTGGGAAGAATTGAATTGCTCACCTGTGGGTCTGGGTGCGGGCGCGGTTCCAGGTGTGCGAGGTAGAGGTCGACGTGTGAAGCTGGGAGGACATCTACTAGTCGGAAGCTGGAATTATGAGCGTCACACTAGGGACGGAGACTGATGGATGATAGGGTGATGGTAAACTATACACACTACAGTAATCGTGCCCATGACGCCACAACCATAGACAGGAGCGACAATACATAATCATAGAAAATCACAGTTTCGACTGTTCTGTCGCCCAGGGGATGTCTTCGATATCGCGCTTGCCCGAAACGACGTCCTCGAGGACATCCGCGATCCACTCGTCTTCGTCGCGCACCCGTCCGTCCCGGCGCCACTCCTGCACGATGCGCACCGCGTCCTCGACCCGCTGGTCGACCTCGAGCTCCTCGCACAGCTCCTCGTCGTCGGTGTCGACGTACCCGTCCATGAGCTGGTATAGGTTGTACCCGATAAGCTCGGAGAGGTCTGACTCGAGCGTGACGCGCGTAGGGCTGTAGCGCGGATACGAGCGCATCATGCGCAGGAGCGAGGCGTACACCGCGGGTGGCGTGGGGACGAGCAACGTCTCGCAGAGCGGTTTCGAGAGAGCGGTGAGGCGGGGTTGTGACTCGAGCTCGGAGTCGGCGAAGGATGCGAGGCTCGCGGGGTACAGGTTCAGATGCTGTGCAAACCCCGCCGAAGTCTCGCGGGTTAACCGGTACATCCTCGCTTTGGCGTAGAAATCGCCGCCTGTGTTGAGCAACAGTGGCGGAGGTGTTGAGAGCGGAAGACCTTCGCGCTCCTCTAGGATCGTCGAGGCCTGCTCGAGTTGCTCATCGGGGACGAGATAGCTGAAATCCTGGAAAACCCCTGAGATTGGTGAACGAGCAATGCCAACGGTAAAGATCGAAGTACCCGGACGATTAATGGGACACCCATGCGCCTGTACAGAAGAGCCTTCCACTCGATGAGCTGGACTCCAGCTTCCTGCAAGGTCCGCAATGCTTTGTCGACCAGTTGCTCCGGAGAAGACGCATAGATATTAGACGCCGAATGGGCGGAAGGGTGTGCGTCTTGAAAGCGGTTGGAATAATCCTGCGACGGACGTAGGAGCACAGGGGATAGTGGTGTTTGGTCGAGTGTGATCGTTAGTGTTGTCGACATAGCAGGGATTCGTTTAGAGCGGTGTTGGTGGTGGTTGCGAGCAAGGTTGCGGAGCTTGTTGGCTTGGGCTCCTGCACGGAACTTGTGTGGCAGCGAGCGCCGGTGACTTCTGGTCACAAAGGTCACAAACTCGGGAAATGCCAGTAAGTCACGTGGTTGGGGCCGATGGAGGCCGAGAGCGGAGACCCCGTACATCCCCAGGACCCCGGCTACTTGACGGGGTTACCCCGGCCCTTGGCAGACCTTCCCCACATCCCATCACCATGACCTCGATCGATTGTCCCAACTCGGACACCGACTCTCCATATACGGACAACAGACGCGTCCCGCGTTCCCTCGCCACACGTAACAGACTCAGAACCTTCGCCGTGAGTGCTCCCTCCCTCCTCCCCTCATCTGCTATGCTCCCCAACAAGTCCAAGCCTCCACTCATCTCTATATCGACGAACCAACAGGACCATCTCACTGCTGCGAAAGCTCTTACGGCTCATCTCAACGATCTCCACGTTCGGCATGCTTATATTGGCGGTTTTGCTTGGGCACTCTTGGGCAGCGTCCGTCCAACCGAGATGAGTATTGGGATACATCATCTCGGCCGCAGAAAGCTAACTGCTTTGCGTCTCCACGATATAGATGTGCTCATTGTGGACAAGAACATCGAAGACTTGCGGGATAAAGTCATGGACCTCGACCCGCGCTTTGCGGATGAAAACCTGAAGTTCTACTACGTCACCGAGGTATGTTCAACGTCCATTGCCTGCGGGTTTGTGTTGGAATTGCCAGAGGCCCATGGGGAAGCTGCTGTTCATTTGAGATTGCCTCGAATTGTCCTCGAAGGCACCCTCGACCAGCCCCGCGTAGCCCTCGCATGACCCACTTGAGGCCTCGGGATGCATCCCGAGGAGCTGTGTCGCTGCTTGAAGCAGTCCTAGATGTCTCCGACACGACATTCCTCCTGAAGATCCGAATTTCAGTCGGAAGGCTTTGGCTTCCACTTTGCCCTACTTGTATGTCGTGCTCTGAAGGACCGTACACATACAGTTCATAGGCGCGCTTTGTGTACTGCTCGCGCTCCAGCACATCTGGCTCGCCTTCGACGTCTGCACATTAGGGTAGCGATTTGAGGGCGAATCCGCCCCCGATTCGAGCTAGCGATCCCGTCCGGGGATCCTTCCCCGAGAAGGCCGAGTAGCGCAATTGTTGCGTTACGGGCTCCGGACCTTGCACCGTCTCGTCCGTTATACATATGTTCCCTACTGACGCGTCTCTAGGAGGAACTCGATGAGCATGTTGCTCGAATGGATCTTCTTCGGAACAGTCGCAACAATGTTCATGTCGACACTTTACCTGCGGGTGAAATGGGCTTGCCGCAGGACATCAAATCCACATTGAGTGTTGGAGAAGCACGTAAGCGTTCCCTATGTACTACATGCCCTGACCGATTATAACTCGTGCTGCGAAGGCATCCCGATCTTGCACCCCGCCATCCTCGTCCTCACGAAGTTCAAGCGGTGGTCTGTAATGTACACTTCGACCCGTCCTAAGAGCATCAAGAAAGTTGCTTCAGACCGGGCCGACATGCAGTTCATCATCGAGTTGCTTGCTGAACAGAAAGAACGAATACGCTTCCACGAATACGAGGGCAAAACCAAGCTCGAGTTACTCGCGATGGTGCGCCGCTACCACGACAAGTACATCGATGATGTCGGCCAGATGGCCAAGCTCCGAAGCATCATGCCCGACGACTGGGAGGATATGCTCGCGCTTCCCGAGCCCAAAGTGGAGACGAGCATCCCGCCATAGGCCCATTCCGTCCGAAGTACACGGTTCAACCTACGTCAACGGCAGGTATGTGTGGTTACCCATTGCCGTATGAATTTCTGTTCAACTGATATGAAGTTAGCACCTGGCCTCGAACACACAGAGCGCTCCGCGTCACCGACAGCGTCCTCGACAGTCGGTAAGCCCACATCAAACGTCATTCCCCTGCAGTTCCACGCAGGTGTTCCTCCGGCCGTCAGTGACAGCCCCTTCACCACCCCTGTCGCTGATGGCTAGAGCGCGACGATATGAGCGCGTACTCCCCGGCCCGCACGACGTTCTGGACGCGAGTCAGGAGTCGAAACGCAGGACCAGGACGTTCGTTCCTTACGATATGTTTGTATGGACTCTCCTCACTATCGCTGGAGGCAATACAGCTGGTCGGGGAGTGTTGAGTCATATCATCGTTCGCGTGCTGGTTCCATGTTCCGTATCATGTTCAGAAGTCCTCGGTCAGGGACATGTCGAGTGCCCATGACTCTCTCCGGAGTCTACTCGACATGGATAACGTTGGCGGTTCTCATTCCAGCCTTGCCTCCCCCCGCATCAAACCTACCGCTCGGTCATGCGCCAGGCAACCGAGGAGGGATTAGGCAGTGGCCTTTGTAGGTTATCGCGCGACAGCGCCGATTGTTCCTCAGAGCCCATCAGCGCCCTTATCGCCGCACTGGACGTACATCAATCCTCTGCATCGAGGATGCCGACCGATATTGCCATTGAGCATATCATGGCTCGTGCTTCTTGTGCGCCTTTGCCCTGTCCACGCGGGGTCTCTTTCACTCGGTGGCCTCAGAAGCCCCGAAACCAACCGTCCGGGCGGGGTGTCTCGCGCGCGGACATCGTATATCGCGTCGCGTTGAACTCGCCGGTCAAGCGTTTCATTGCCCCGAACTAGCAAGAAGACCACATCGAGGCCGAAGAAGAAAACCCAGCGCGGCCAATTATCGCGCTCGGAAGCTCGTCGCAAGAGCCACGCGTCCGCGGTTCTTCTCGGAGTATGTCCGCCTTGACGTACTTCTTCAGGCGCGTCGGTCTGTCGAACTTCCTCTTAAGCCTGACGCGCGCGCTGCGATCCTGTCTAGGCGACACCTCGCCCCATCTTCCGTAACCAGTATACTCACGCCATCGCAGAATGCAGATACGGAGGTCGTACTGCCGCCGACGCAGACCGCATGCTCGCGCGGCGCACATGGCGACGTCAAGAAGCATGCCGCAGACTGGGACGCTCGCGCCGCCGGGACGGGAGGGCACGATTGTACCTGCGGTAATGTACGCGCCGTTCTGATTGTCCTTCCCCGTCCTCCCTCCGTTCGCCGCCCATAAAGCGGGCGAGGTCTGCACGAAGAACCAGTGTGGTGCGGACTCGTTCCCCACACTTCCTCCCCCCCTTCCTATCCATCCAGGATGCTGCTCGCTCCGCGCGTGGTCGTAGCTCTCGTGCTCGGCTTCGTGTCCACCGCAGCGGCGGTCTCCCCCCTCTCCCCCCATGTCCGGCACGAGTCCCGCCGCAGCCTCCCGCGCGGCTGGGCGCCCGTGCGGCGTGCCGAGCGCGACAGTATCCTCCCCCTGCGCATCGGGCTCGCACAGTCGAACCTCGACGCGCTCGAGGAGTACCTGCTCGACGTGTCGCACCCCGAGTCTGCGAACTACGGGAACCACTGGACACCCGCGAAGGTCGCGGAGACCTTCCGCCCGTCCGCGGAGGCGGTCGACACCGTGCGCGCGTGGCTGGCGGACGGCGGCATCGACGCTGAGCGCGTCCGGCTGAACCCGAGCAAGGGCTGGCTCGTCGCGAACGTGACCGTGGCGGAGGCGGAGAGCCTGCTCGCGACGGAGTACTACGTGTACGAGCACGCGGAGAGCGGGCACAAGCAGGTCGGGTGCGAGTCGGCGTACCACCTGCCCGCGCACGTCGCGAAGCACGTCGAGCTCGTGACGCCGACGCTGCACTTCGACGCCAAGGTGAAGAAGCGGGCGGGCGTCAAGAGCAAGCTGGGGACGCCGGGCTCGGGCCCCGTGTCCCCGAAGACGACGGGGAAGATCAAGGTGAATAGGCTCTTGCCTTCGCAGACGTGACGGCGACAGCGGCAGTCGACTGACGGGCGGTTGATGCGCAGACCATCTTCAACCAGCTGCAGAACTGCGACGAGCAGATCACCCCGATTTGCTTGCGCGCGCTGTACAACTTTGAGTACATCCCGCTCGCGACGCACAAGAACTCCATCGGAATTGGTATGTCTATACGCCGCCCAGTATGCGATGGAGCTTTGGCTGACGGCCTGTTGCAGTCGAGTACACTCCGCAGGCATACGGTCCGGCAGACATGGACATGTTCTTCTCGAACTTCTCGAAGTCCCAGGTCGGGCAGCGCCCTATCGAGAAGGATATCGACGGCGGTTCGTACTTGACGCTGTCAGGTCCGCGTGCGAATTCATCTGACTGGCGGTCGACCAGGTACCATCAACGTTGGCGAAAGTGGTTTCGACATCAATGGCGAATCCAATCTCGACCTGCAGTACGCCATGTCCCTCGTGGGCAAGAGTCAGCCCGTGACCTTGTACCAGACCGGCGATGACCTCGAAGGTGTGCCTGTCATCCTGCTATGCTTGGCTTCCAGTCGCTGAGCGATACAACGCAGGTGCTTCCTTCAACACCCTTCTCGACGCCCTTGACGGGAGCTACTGCTCGTTTGAGGGAGGCGATGATGAGTTCCAGGATCCCTCCTACCCTGACCCATTCGGTGGCGGATACCAAGGTGCGGAGCAAGTTCTGCTGAATATGCATTTGAGTATTAATCATATCCCTTAGGCCAGGAGCAATGTGGCGGCATCACTCCGGCCCATGTCATCTCGACCTCGTACTCGTACGACGAATACGAGCTCACCCCTGCCTACATGCAGCGTCAGTGCGCCGAGTATGCCAAGGTCCGTGCTCCACCTCACCCTATACGCTTAAGCCACGAGCACTCAATCTCTCCTAGCTCGGGCTCATGGGCGTCACCATCCTCTACTCCTCCGGCGACTTCGGCGTCGCCGCGAACGGCGGCATCTGCCTCGACTCGGAAGGCTTCCCCGACTTCGAAGGCGACATCTTCGCACCCTCGTTCCCCGGCTCGTGCCCGTATATCACGAGCGTCGGCGCGACGCAGGTCAACCCGGGCGCCAAGGTTACCGACCCTGAGAGCGCCTGCGAGCAGGTCATCTTCTCAGGCGGCGGCTTTTCGAACGTATTCTCCATGCCGTCGTACCAGAAGAGCGCAGTGCAGAACTACCTGACGAAGTACCCACCCCCGTACGCCGCGGGCATCTTCAACAACAGCGGGTCCCGCGCGTACCCCGACATCTCCGCGAATGGGTACGTCTGATATTCTTTGTGTGTTAAATCTGTGTGTTGACAACATCCTCGGACAGCGCGAACTACGCGGTCGCTGTGGCCGGCGAGTTCCTCCTCGTCTACGGAACCTCAGCGTCCTCGCCCGTGAGCGCGGCCATCCTGTCCGCCGTCAACGACGCCCGTCTTGCGATCGGCAAGAAGCCCATTGGCTTCATCAACCCCGCGGTACGTTTCCCGCAACGCAACCGCCATCTCGATTTGCGTCTCACGAATTGTACCGCGTACAGATCTACTCAAGCCTCTTCAAACACGCCTTTAACGACATCACCAGCGGCAGCAACCCCGGATGCGGCACGAACGGCTTTGCGGCGCAGCCTGGCTGGGACCCGGTCACTGGCGTCGGCACGCCCAACTTCCCGCTGCTCTTGACGGCGTTCTTGCTGCTCCCGTGAAGATATTTCGGTATACCGGGGAACATTGTATCTGTACGACGAGCAGGGAATCATGGTCGAACAATGCGCTCACTTGAAAGTACGACGTACATGTTGTACTCACGTCTCCTGTATACTACCAGTGGGTGATTGTATCAAGTTGCGAGTATGGTGCATCGCAGGGCTTGGCGCCGTACCGCGGAGTTGATGTCGTCCCTCTGACTACTGCAGTGTAGAGCCGCGATGCAAACTCAGCGACACTCTCGCTAGTCCCAGACAAGGCTCGAGCTAGCGTTGAACGTTGAGTGCCACCCGACCTTGCCACGCCGAGACTCGTGTTGAACGTTTTCCGTGAACTTCGGACTGCGGGAGGCCGGCCCGTATGTTTCCTGTGAGTGCGGGGTGGGAAACGGCCTGCGACTTACGCTCACTGCACTCTTCCGCCACTCTCACCTCAGGACGATGAGGACGCTCTCCGCCGCTTTAGGTGCTACCACCATCATACTCAGCGCCATGTCGGCAGCTTCCGCCCAGTCCGCTGGTGTCGCCCGCGTTCTGATCTACTCCGCCACGCGCGACTTCCGCCACGACTCCATCCCAACCGCGGTCGACGCGCTCGTCGCCCAGGGCCCCGCGGCAAACATCACCTTTGACCACACGGAGGACCAGACGTGGTTCTCCGACGAGAGGCTGCAGCTGTACGACGCGCTGCTCTTTTTGAGCAATACCGGCGAAGGTGAGCCGCCGATCTCTGTCAAGCCGGTTCCGAGAAGCACGGAAACTCACCTCGGTGCGAATCCCTTTCGTTGACACCTAGTGTTGGATGCTGCTGGTAAGGCCGCGTTCCAGAGGTACCTTGACCTCGGGGGGAACTTCATCGGGATCCACTCCGCCTCCGACTGTCTGCGCAATACGACATTCTTTCAGAAGGAGCTAGGTGAGACATATATTCTTTCGCTTGCGAATGAACGGCTGATCCGAAGGCATATTTCTTAGGTGCTGCTTTCGACTACCATCCTGAGCTCCAGAATGCGGTAGGTTGGCCACAATTCGTCGCGGACCTTACTCACCAAGTCCCTCGCTAATAGACCGTGGACGTCGTTGGGCCTTCCCACCTAAGCACCAGCATGCTTCCTAAAGCATGGTCGGTGCGCGACGAAATGTACGCGTATCGCAGCTCGTGCAACAAATCTGCGTATTCAAAGGAATAGGTACAACTTCAAGTCAGACCCACGAAGCGTGGGCGCCGTAGTCGTATTGTCGGCCGACGAATCAAGTTACAATGGTATGTCAACTTGGTCAATCTGTATGGCCTGCCGAAATAGCTCATGACGCTGTATAGATCCCGGCCCCAGGAAGTTTGACCAGGGTACACCTCATCCTACCGGTACGGCGTCTTACAGAATATCCTCACGCAACAGCTCATATTCCCGTAGCATGGTTCCAAGAACATGGGGCAGGCGTCGACAGCGACGGAACTGCAGGCCGCAGCTTCTACACCAGTCTCGGACATCTGAATGAGACATGGCATGTTAGTGGACGTCACGCAGCTCTCTCCGCTCAGCTACTCAAATCGCTCCCTTTGACTGATAGGACGACCTCTTCATGGCGCATGTAATGGGTGGTATACAATGGGCGCTGCAGGCGAACACCACCCGCGCATTCAACCCGAATGCGAAGGTCGGTAATGCGACTTCCACCGTGACCGGCTCGGGCACGGCTTCTGCAGGTGTCAGCGCAACAGGCTCGGGATCAACAAACGCGCCGAGGTGAGCCGCATGCGTTACAACCGTTGACGGGATTGACTCAACGGACTGGTACGCAGCGCGACAAGTGCTGACCCTTCAGGAGCATCCACACCTTGGTTGAGTTCGACAGCTTTATTCTCTCTTGGTGGCGTCGTTCTTGCCACTCTGTCGATATGGTCGCTGCTATAAGGCCGGCGTATGTAAAGCTTTAGGCTCACCTGTATATAATACATGCTTGTTTACGTCAATTCTCCACGTCGACTCTCACATGTCCGCTGGAGTTCTGCTTCCGATACCACGAAGACTTGATTCCAGACTTAGCGTGAGAGTCCTCTATGGTACACATAGATTCTGCCATACTGGTATGAGGGAACACATCGTGTAGGAGGAGTCATACATAGAGTCTTGGCGTAGAAAACATGTGGGTCGACATTTGCGGGGAAGGACCGGCGGCATGAAGGTGTTGAAGGATTTGCCACAAGCGCCCAATAAACGAGTCAATAGTAGTACGGGCGTCTAAAAAGGGCTATAACGCCATCGCGACTCACCGCTCTGTTTCTCCCAACCACCATGTCCTCCTTCGCCCTCCGTGCCGCCCGTTCTGCTGCTCGTCGTGCGCCCCGCGCCGCCGCAAAGGTCTCCGCGAGGCCCGCGCAGGCTGCAGCGTACTCCATGCTCGCGCGCGGTGCTGCTGCTGCCAGCGCAGCTCCCCGTGCTGCCGCCATGGTATGTTCAGAACACGTCCACGCTTGTTTCAAAATGACTCATCTTGACTGATGTCGTCTTTCTGCTCCGCAGACGACCCGTGGCGTGAAGACCCTCAACTTTGCTGGCACCGACGAGGTTGTCTACGAGCGCAGCGACTGGCCGCTCGCCAAGCTCCAGGACTACTTCAAGAACGACACCCTCGCCCTCATCGGCTACGGCTCCCAGGGCCACGGCCAGGGCCTCAACGCCCGCGACAACGGCCTCAACGTCATTGTCGGTGTCCGCGAGAATGGCCAGAGCTGGAAGGAGGCGATCGAGGACGGCTGGGTGCCCGGCAAGACCCTCTTCCCCATCGAGGAGGCTATCAAGCGCGGCACGATCATCATGAACCTGCTCTCCGACGCCGCGCAGTCCCAGACGTGGCCGACGATCGAGCCGCTCATCACCAAGGGCAAGACCCTCTACTTCTCCCACGGCTTCTCGGTCGTGTTCAAGGAGGACACCCACGTCGTGCCCCCGAAGGACGTCGACGTCATCCTTGTCGCGCCCAAGGGCTCTGGCCGTACCGTGCGCACGCTCTTCAAGGAGGGCCGCGGTATCAACTCGTCAGTCGCCGTCTTCCAGGACGTCACTGGCAAGGCCAAGGAGAAGGCCGTTGCGCTCGGTGTTGCCGTTGGTTCCGGCTACCTGTACGAGACCACCTTCGAGAAGGAGGTGTACTCTGACCTCTACGGCGAGCGTGGTGTCGTAAGTTGTGCAATTGCTTCTGCTGTGATTCCGTGTGCTCACCTTCCATACATAGTTGATGGGCGCCATCCAGGGTCTCTTCCTTGCTCAGTACAAGGTCCTGCGCAAGAACGGCCACACCCCGTCGGAGGCGTTCAATGAGACCGTTGAGGAGGCTACCCAGTCCCTCTACCCCCTCATTGGCCAGTACGGGTGAGTTATATGCATATTGTCTCTTACGGCGCATCAGCTCACCTTGCCTCAGTATGGACTACATGTACAACGCGTGCTCTACGACCGCGCGTCGTGGTGCCCTCGACTGGGCTAAGGTCTTCGAGGAGACCAACCTGCCCGTTTTCGAGCGCCTTTACGAGAGCGTCAAGAACGGCACGGAGACCCGTCGCAGCTTGGAGTTCAACAGCCGGCCCACGTACCGTGAGGACTTCGCGAAGGAGCTCAAGGAGATCGACGAGCAGGAGATCTGGAGAGCTGGTGAGTCAAGGCGCAGTGTGAGACGAGGTGCATATACTGACCTTCACTCCAGGCAAGGTCGTCCGCTCGCTGCGCCCCGACCACCAGTCTTGAGCGTGCTGGCTTGCATTATGCGCTGCGGAGCATACCCAAAAGCACTGGTCCGGTGCACGTTGGATCCATGGTGTTGTATAGTTATCGACGATCTAATGTTGCGGAGCCCTACCATTTTTTCTTGCGATGATCCCCTTGAACGAGTGAGGTGGTTCCCTCGAGCAGCCTTGCCCCTGGCGGCGGTCGGCAGAATCTACCCTCGAAGCATGCCGTTCGCGTAACGCGCCAAAGAAGCGTTGAACGGTGGCCATTTTGTTCCCATACTCACCGGGCTCGAGGCTTCCAGATCGGCATTGACCCCGCGAGCGCTATAATGATCGACAGCTCACCGCCAAACTGCTCATCCTAGTCCCCATCCCCCGGTAGTCTGTATTTCACATACCGAGGCCGTTATTTTTACGTAGCGCTACGCACTTGGCGTTTCCTGCAGCGTGCCTTCCCAATGGCACCCGAAAGACACCGCACACGGAGGCACCTGCGAAATGCAGTGATCAGGTGTGGCAAACGTGAGTGTTTTTGTCTTCCAGAAGGACATACGAAGATTGCGGCTAAATCCAATTGGTTCCAGGGCGGTCCGGGGCTTTACTGTACGTACATGGGGTGCAGTGAAAATGCATTGAAGCACGCCGGACGGGCGTACAAGAGACCGCATCTGCGAGGCCTGCTGCCGTACCACTCGCCATGGCCGAGATAGAATGCCTCCCGGTCTCTGAGGATGCCCGGCGCAGAGTAGCCCCCACCGAGGACACCCCACCAAACCCCGTTTCTACTCCCGACGTAGAGGCAGAGACCCCGCTCCCAAAACTACAGCTCTTCATCTTGCTCTACCTTCAGCTCGCCGAGCCCATCACCTCGACCGTCATATTCCCGTTCGTCAACCAGCTCGTACGTGAGACGGGCATCACAGGCGGTGACGAGCGCAAAACCGGCTACTTCGCCGGACTCATAGTACGTCGCCCACGAGTCACCTCCGTGCAGCTCCCTCACCGTCGCCCCCGCGCCCCGCAGGAGTCGTGTTTCTACGCGGTCGAAGCGATCTGCGTGCTGCAATGGGGGCGCGCGTCGGACCGCATCGGGCGCAAGCCCATCCTGCTCGGGGGCGCGCTCGGCCTCACGCTCTCCATGATCGGCTTCGGGGTGTCGCGGCAGTACTGGGCGGTCGTGCTCAGCCGCTGCGCCGAGGGCGCGCTGAACGGGAACATCGGCGTCACGAAGAGCATGATGGCGGAGATCACGGACCACACGAACCGCGCGCGGGGATTCGCGTTCTTGCCCATGATATGGTCGGTGGGCGGGACGCTCGGGTGAGCTCTCTATTCCGCGGCGTCTGGGGGCGTGTGGTGGGGGCGTGGCGCTCACGAACTGTCGGCTATAGGCCTGTTATCGGAGGGGTCTTCGCGCGTCCGGCGGACCGTTGGCCTGGATTCCGGGACTCGGCGTTCTGGAGGAGCTACCCGTACTTCCTGCCTTGCATCATCGTGGCATGCATTTCTATAAGCGCGTTCATCCTTGCATCACTGGGTCTGAAGGAGGTAAGTGGTGTCCGCGTTCTGTACTAAGACTTGACTCACGGTCCACAGACACTCCCCAGCCATCCTCGACAGAAGAACAAGGTCACGGAGCCAGTACCATCCGACGTTGAGAAGGTGTCCTCACCGGAGAAGCAAAAAGCGACGACATGCGTTGCGGTCACTCAAGTGCCGCGCAACGACCTGTCGACCAGCCCACCAGCAACAGAAGAACCAGTCTCACTGGCTGTCGAAGCTAGCGTCAGCGTTGCTGCCATCGACGAAGACGAAGGCCCTGCGGGACTACGCTCGATCCTCATACCTCGCGTCCTGTACCCCATTCTCAACTACGGCTTCCTAGCGCTCATCGACCAGTCCGTGACCGTGCTCGTCCCGCTCATGTACTCGACCAGCATCGACCTCGGCGGGCTCGGCTTCGACCCCTTCACCATCGGCCTCATCCAGGGCGTCGGCGGGTTCGTCGGCGGGATCATCCAGATCTTCACCTTCCCGTACATGCACCGCAAGCTCGGCTCGAAGAAGCTGTACATCTGCTCTTACACCATGTACTTCGTCATATTCGCGCTGTTCCCGCTGAACAGCTTCGTGGCGAAGCGTGCAGGCGCGGTGGGGCTGGCGACGTGGGTGTTGGTCGTCGTCCAGTACGTCGCGTACGTAGCATCGTACATGACCTGGGGTGAGTCTCTGTATTCTTGTCAACGAATGGATGGTCTGCTGATCAATTCGCCTCGCAGGCTGCATCTTCATCTACATTAGCGACGCAGCACCGAACAAGAAGGCCCTCGGGGTGACTAACGGCCTCGCCCAGACCACAGCGTCCACCGTACGCGCTATCGCGCCTTCCCTCGCATCGTCCCTCTTCGCTGTCACGCTACAACATCGTCTGGCTGCAGGCACGCTCGTTTACTGGGTGTTGTGCGGTATTACGGCCGTGGGCCTTGTTGCAACACGGTGGCTTCCTGCTACATTACGTATGGGAGGTGCGAGATAGGAGCCTACTTTAATGCCTTCTCACTCGGAAGCCTCTGTGGCGTCTCAGCTTCCGTTCGCGCACCCCAAACGTGTTGTGAGCGAACCGCGTACCTCCCAAGGACCTCCTGGGTGAATATGAAGGCGTTTTGACTCCGATTGGTGGGGCAATCGCTCCCACAACGGCTGGGGCGATTTGCGCTACTTCGGGAATCAGTGTACAAGTGTAAATGATAGATCTGAAAACACTATGAGCTCCGTCTCTGCGCCTTCTTCGCGTTACCCAGCAGATACTCCCCATACCGATCTCCAAAGCAGACCCCCTCATTGTTCCGCAGATGCCTCGCGAGCGCGTCCGGCCTGCTGAAATCCTCCCTGCACCCCCCGACGAACAGCATCCCGTTGTACTCGAACGGCGGCGACAGCGCGAGCGCCAGCGGCACCTTCCTCTCGACCGCCTGCGCGAGCGGGACCCCGCAGCAGATCCAGAGCGCCTTGCTCTTGTCCTCCGGGCGCTCGTGCTTCGTCTCGATGTGCCGCTTGAGCTCCTGCATGCGGGGGACACGTTGCCCGGGCCCCTGCGCGCGAGGGGGCTGCTGCACGTACGGGCAGTGCGGGCAGTTCCACTTGCTCCCGGACTCGCTAGTGGAGCTCGAAGAGGTCGGGGATGCGGGGGTGTTGCGCCGCGGATTGGAGGAGCGCTTCTGGGACACGTCGAGAGGCAGGTCGGACGTTTCGCTCGGGGAGGGGGGCGCGATGGCGTCAGGAGACGAGAGAACCTCTTGAGCGACGTGTCCGCGCATGGTGATGGGCGGCAAAGGTACAAGAGGAGCGCCATACACGCTTCTCGCAATTGAGTGGGGGTCGCGGGCGCAGAGCTGCATCACGATTGATTCGGGAGGGGAAGGTGCAGAAGGGGAGGTCATAGCTGCGCCTTCAGAAAACGAGGTCGAATCCTCGGGAGAATACGAGAGCACATCCGCGAGGGCCGAGAAGTAGCTCTGACCAGCCCCAGAGGTTGCATCTGGATTCGATGTACTGGGAGGCGCAGAATGGGACGGCGCCGTAGCGAGGAGGGGGTCATACGAAGAGGCTTGCATGTCCCAAGAGGACTCGGTAATGCATGGATACGACGAGGTGTAGGGAGTGTCCGCATAGTTGCCCGGTCCGTTCAGGAAGGTATCGGTGCCATTGGAGCGCAAGGGATCGTGGGCCACTGTTTCATATGTGGACGATGCCAGAGGTGGAGTTGAGAAGGCGAGGGGATCGTTCACTGGCTGTGCAGCCAGACTGGTCTACTGTCAAGGCCCGCTCGCTGAGGAGTGTGAAGATGTGTACGCACTAGTTATCAGTCAAGCCCTCATCGTAAAGCTGGTGCGCCGGATTGTATGAGTACTGCGATTGCTCCGCGCCGCGCCCAAAGGCATCAAGGGTACTGTGTACATCCTCAATGTATATGTTTGAGTAGTCAGGATGGTCGTAGCAATCCTGCCAGGAGGGATGCTGAGTGCTCGGGGCGGGGGCAAAGTGGTCGGCCATCTCGCAGGATGAGCGAGAAACTGGGGAGAGTTGGGATCTTGAAGAGGTTCATGGCTTCCAGAGACTTTATGGGTCCCCGAGAGAGTGGAGAGGTGCGCATGGTGCTGTCTGCCGAGTGCATAAAGGAGAGGCGTTGCCGAGATGGTGGCAGGAGGAGGTCGCGCTCGGGCGTCAAAGGCTCTCTTCACGCACCTTCAGCACGTAGTAGGGTGATCTTCCCACGGATCACTCAGATCTCGCCACTCGTATCATCGTGTATGGGCGTCTGCCATCTTAAGGAGCGCGCGGAGAGACGGCCCGGCTCATTTTGCCTCATGGCGTGCCACTCGGACTTGAGCTTGGAGGCCGGCAGGGCAGTGGCACTCTTGGTCGCTGAAGGTGTATCAGAACATTGGCTCCCGATTCTGCTGGAGGAAGAGCATCATGTATACCCTACAATGCAAGGAAGATGTTTCACTGGCAGTCTCAGGCTGGCACTGCTGTGTACACATGTACATACTACTACGAGCAGTCCAAGACACCGACAAGCATTCCCAGTCTATCGAGACCTTATAAGCCCAATGTGGTTCGATGTTGGCAGTCAAAGTAGAGGTCCAGCCTAGAGTCTTGCTCAGAGCAGTCGGTCATGAGTCGCGCAAAGCAACGAACTACACTGCCGCAACCCCCGCCCGGCGTTGAACGTTGAGTAGCCGGCGTAATCGTTGGGATCCGATTGGCTGGTGCTGGCCGGCGACGTCATTCCCACCGCGCGTTTCGCGAGAGCCTTGAAATGCGCTGAGCGCGGACTGCGGCCGGGACCCATGCACATGCCTGGGCTGCTCTCTCACCCTGCTCTCCGTCTGCGATTCATCAGCACTCAGCATATCTTTCATCGACCACCACTTCCTCCCAGCGCGCTTTACCGCTTTACTGCAGCTCGAAACATGTCCCAGAAGACCATCGCCGTGCTCGACGCGTCCGAGCTAAAGGATGGAGAGATGTGAGTACGCTCTACATGCTGAGAGAAGCCACCCGTCTGCTTGCGAACCATCTGCCCGAGGACCCGGGTTGCGACGTCTAAAGCACGAGGGCACCCATAAGGCACCAGTCAGAGCAATGTGGAGGAACTGGATCGTCACGCAGTACATCCAGTTCCGCGACTCGTGACAAAGAGACGGATCCGTGACTAGTCACGGTTCATCTTCTTGACATCCAACCACCATCTCCCCACAGAACGCAACTCAGCGTTCGTGTTTCCCCGCTCCTCTCCCCCCGCCTTTTGATGGCCCGCGGTGCTGCTCGTGCTCGGGGTCGCGGCAGGGCCGTCGTGCCGGCTACGCCGGTTGGATCTCCGAGGCTTTCCCCTGGGGGTAGCGGCGGTTCCGGCTCTCGCACCGACGGCGCTCCCTCTCGCCCCCCCTCGCCCGCCGGCCTGTCCAGTGGTGAAGACGCCCCCTCTGACGGGGAGGACGATCTCGGCGACGAGCCGGGCTCGCCGTCTGGCGGCAGTCCCTCCGACGGCGAGCCGACGGAGGGCGAGGACGAAGTGTTTCCTTCTCCCGTCCCACCGATCCGCATTCCGCCCCTCAACGCGGCCCGTCGCCTGCTCGCTCGCTCGGGCTCCAATTCGTCGGCGCGCGCTGCGGGCGCTTCAAGGGCCGCCCTCGCCAAGCTCAAGGCGGCGAAGTTCGGGAAGCGCAGGGCAGGCGCGGGGGGCGAGCTTCCCCGGCCTCCCAAGCGTACTCGGCTTGCCGGCGGTGTCCCCTCTGCGGCTGGCCGGTCGGGCCCCGTCGCGGGTTTGATCGACCTCACGTCGCCCTCCCCGGCCCCTTGCTTGCGCTCTCCTGGCTTTTTCCCTGGCCCGGGTCTCTCTGGTCTGGACTCGCAGGTGGCTCGTCGCTTGGCTGAGGCCTCACCGGAGGTCGTCGAGGCCTATCACGCGCAGCACGCCAACTTCCAGCGGCTCTTCTTGCAGGCCGTGGGCGACGATCCGGCTGTCCTGCCATCTTCGTCTTTGCCAGCTCCCGGGCCGTCCGGCCACGCGCTCGCTGCCCCGCCGCCTGCGCTCGGGTCTGGTGTGGCGGTCTCGCCCTCTTTGGCGGGTGAGCATCCCTCTCTCTCTCGGCCGTTGCCATTCCCTTGCTGCCCTTGCTCCCGCTGCGCCTTGCGCCGCCTCCTTTTTGGCCTTTGCCACCCCTGTTGTTGTGCTGTTTCTGCCGCGCCCTGCGCCTTTCTTTTTCGCCGTCGAGTTGGCGTTGTCCGGCTTGGTCTCCGCTCTCGGTGGCCTCGCCTTGCACGCTTAGCCCCCAGTTTTCCCTCACCTCCTTTGCTCCTTCTTGGCTCCGGTTCCCGCTACTGTTGTCTTGCGGGCTATGTTAATTGTATTTGCAGATTTACTGTGCACCGCAGCACCGCCGGTCACCGGTGGCTCGCGCGCTCGGCACGATTTCCCCGACGGCGAGGTGCTGGCGGATGCGCACATGCTGCCTGATCCCCCCGCTGTGGTCCGCATCATCCAGGCCGGGTGGCATGAGTACATTCCCCTCAGTGCCCTGACCAATCAAGCCTGTCGCCTCGCGTACAACAAGGCCAATGGGGCTCGCGACAGCCTGACGATCGATCAGCAGGCCGGCGGTGTTGTGCGCTTAAGCACGGCGAAGCTCGACGCCTCTCGCGAGCTTCACCTAACCCATATCGAGTTCCTGGAGGCTTACCCGCGTTTCGTGCGGCTTCTGCAGGAGTACTACCCGGACCCTGCTGGCGCTAAGAGGCTGGTGGAGGCTTTCACGGCGCACTTCTCTGGGATCGTTCAGCGGCCGGATTTCGCGCTCTTTCCTGGGCTGTACGTGAACTACGACGTCACGGTCCGGCGGCTCTTTGTGGGGACTTCGGCTCAGCTGAATCCTGCGGTCTGGCAGTCGAAGATCTACGAGACCTGCAAGGATCAGTTTCTGATGGGCACTCCCTCGGGTCTCTATACTCCCACTGGATACCCTGTGGAAGGTGCGCTCTCTGGGGGCAAGAACTCTGCTCAGGCTGCCCGCGGTGTTGCCGGGGACTCGCGCTCCTCCTTTCGGGGGCGTGCGCAGGACAGTGGGTGGCAAGCTCCCCGCAACCCTCGTGGGGGTGGGCGCTGTCTCTTCTGCGGTGGGCGTGACCACATGGGCGCCGCCTGTCCCGGCACCAATGTCCCCTTCCTTCAGCGCATTGACGGGCAGTGGCGCTCCCGCTCTGGCGACACCGTCTGCTTCCGCTTCAATGCACGGGGCTGTTCCGATACTGGCGGCCGTTGTGCCCGGGCCCACGTTTGCTCCCTGTGCGGCAGCAGGGATCACGGCGCCCAGTCCTGCGCCGCTGTGTGAGCTCCGGCCCATCGTCACGCCACTGCGCTGGGACGTGTGGCGCGCTGAGCTGGAGGCGGCAGGCTGCCTGGAGCAGTTCTCCGACCTTCCCCTCGGTCTCCGGGACGGCTTTGATCTTGGTGTCTCCTCTTCTATCACGGATACGTCCATTCCCCGTAATCACAGATCCTCTCTCGCTTATCCCGACGCTGTCCGTGAGCACATCGCCACGGAGCTGTCGGCTCGACGCTACTCCGGCCCTTTCCACCCCTCTCGCCTGCAGTCTCTCATTGGCCCTTTCCGTACCTCTCCTCTTGGTGTTGTTCCTAAGCCGAATGGCACCTCCTTTCGCATTGTGCAAGACTTCTCGTACCCCCGCAACTCCCCCTTTGTAAAATCCGTCAATTCTGAGATTAATATCGACGACTTTCCCTGCGAGTGGGGTACCTTCGCCGACTGTGTCCTCCTTATCCTCGCCGCCCCCCCAGGCACTCAGGTCTCCGTCAACGACGTCGAAAAGGCGTACCGCAACATGCCCGTCAAACCCAGCCACCAAAATCACGTCGCTGTCATGTGGGACGGCCTGGTGTACATCGACCACTGTGTCGCCTTCGGCGCGGTGAGCTCGGGTGGCATTTTTGGACGCGCGGGTGACGCTATGGCACGTATTTTCAAATTCCACGGTGTCCCAGACCTGGTCAAGTGGGTGGACGACTTCGCCTTTTTCCGCTATCCCTCTCTCTCGCATGCAGACGGTTCCTTCTCGTACCCCTTCGACGAAGCGCTCATCTTTGAGGTAGCGGATCGTCTAGGCTGGCCTTGGTCTCTCGCTAAGCACGTCCCGTTTGCCTCCTCGTTTGTCTATGTCGGTTTCCTCTGGAACATCCCTGCGCGCACCGTTGAGCTCCCGGAGAAGAAGAAGGAGAAGTACCTGCTGCGTCTTGAGCCCTGGATCGCTGGCGCGCTCGTGTCACGCAAGGACGTCGAGGTCGTCGTGGGCACACTCAACCACGTGTGTCTTGCTGTCCCTGACGGTCGCTCACGGCTTCCTTCCCTGTACCGCCTCTCTGCTGGTTTCCGTGAACATGAGTCAGACTTCGCCAAGCACAAGATATCGGCAGCCGCGCTCAACGACATCTCCTGGTGGAGATCGCGTCTCTCGGATACTTTCTGCGGCTCCAACCTCTACGTCCCCCCGCTCTCCACGGTGCACCAGATCTATGTGGACGCTTCGACTTCTTGGGGCATCGGTCTGGTTGTGAACGGCCGGTGGTTCGCCTGGAAGCTCAAGGATGGCTGGAGATCCGATGGCCGCGACATCGGCTGGGCGGAGATGGTCGCGGTTGAGTTGGCGATCCGCTTTTTAGTCGCTGACGGCACGACAGACGTTCAGTTCCTGATTCATTCTGACAATCAAGGTGTTTGTGGAGCCTTGCTCGCTGGGTGTTCGCGCAGTTTACAGCAGAATCGTGTTCTGCAGCGTCTTGTCGGCCTGTTCGCAGTGCACGGTGTATGGGCCAAGCCGGTGTGGGTGGCGTCCAAGGATAATCCTGCAGACGCTCCCTCGCGCGGTGTACTTCCGCCCGCATCGGATATGTTGCCGGATCGTGTTACTATACCTCATTCACTCCTTCCTTATATTTTGTCTCCCAACGTCGCTACGTAGTCACCTGTTTGTCTTACGGTATGTTCCTACATTATGTCAACAACAAAATGATTTGTCATCGGCGGCTAGGATGCTTTCGCACGGCAGCGCACACTCAACTTCAAGCCAACATGTCCTCCACAGCAGAGCACGTTACACGCTCGCTGTCCTCCTTCATCTCGTCTTTGCATCCTACCCCTGACTCTCGTTTTTGTCTTTCTGCACGCCGTCAGGACCCCATCGCTCAGGAGCGACGCATTTCCGCGCGCAAACAGCGGCTTTTTCAACCATTCCCTGGCCGGCCCTCATCTCCTAACCTCGGTCTCTCTGCGAGCACCGAGCAGCACACACAGGATGTTCTCTCGCTCTGTCTCGCGGACTCAACTCTGGGCAACTATGGCTCTTCGCTAGCGGTCTTCTGGAGTTTTTGTGACTCAGAAGGCGTCCCTGATCACTTCCGGCTACCCGCCCCCGAACATCTTCTCTGCGCATTTGCCGCTTCCTTCGCTGGAACACACGTGAAGGGCTCAGTCAGGAACCACCTCTCCGCGGTGCGTGCGTGGCACATCGTCCAAGGCGCGATTTGGGCAGGAGGCGCAAGGCTCGGGTACGTCCTCAATGGTGTCGAACGCCTGTCGCCCGGAGGCAAGCCGCCTCGACCACCTGTCACCATGCATATGCTTGAGGTCCTGCATGAAGATCTCGATAGCAATTCACCCGAGAACGCATGCATCCTGGCAGCGGCGTGCACGGCCTTTTGGACGCAATCAAGACTAGGCGAGCTCTTCGCCTCGTCATCGTCTTCATACGACCCACAGCGAGTTCCCTCGCGCCGACACCTGACAGACCTCTCTCCCGTTAACGGCACGCGCACCCTTCAATACCCGTATACGAAAACAAAGCGCTACGCGGGTGACCGTACCACCGTTGTGCGTCAAGTGGGTTGCACAGACCCGCTCGCTACACTGGACTACCATTTGGCAATCAACAATCCTCCCCTCGCTTTGCCTCTGTTCTCGTACAAAACCGCGTTTGGTCACCGCTGCCTCACCAAAAAGCGTTTTCTCGCCGTCTGCAACCAGGTCTGGCAGCGACATGGCATTCCTCGAACGACCGGACACTCCTTCCGCATCGGCGGAACTACAGAACTGCTCGCTCGTGGCGTGGACCCCGCAGTGGTCAAGATCATGGGCCGGTGGTCCTCAGACGCGTTCCTGCGCTACTGGAGGGATCTAGAAGAGGTCGTTCCTCTACACGCCCAACTCTTACGGCCCCGGTTACTTTCCAACCCGGAGTTTGCGAAGGAGCTTGGGAAGGCCGGGAAGAAGCGAACCGGGCGGCGACGGACTCAAGTTGCGGACTAAGGCCTAGAATCTCTATGTATTGTTTTGTATACAGTCTATATGCGCCCGTTCACGTCGCGTGTGTGGGTTTTGCCTCGGTCGCGCTCGTCAGCGTCGTTCCTGTCGCTCTATGGGTGATCCTTGCGATCGACCTCGGCACACCCCCAGGCCCCCGTACACCCTTCGTGGACACGGGAGCGAGATCCTCCGGATCTGGCCTGCAGCCCACACCCATATCCTAGCTGGCTGATCTCTCACTGATCCATTCGATTGCTGGCTCGAGTGACTTGGGGGTCCATCGGAACCAATCACAGGGCGATCGTATGTCATGAACTACCCAACTCATCCGTGACTAGTCACGGTTCATCTTCTTGACATCCAACCACCATCTCCCCACAGAACGCAACTCAGCGTTCGTCGAGTTTTTGTCCCACCCACCCTCGCCTGTTTTGATTCAGCCAGCTAGGATGTGCCGCAGGTGATCCTTGCGATCGACCTCGGCACACCCCCAGGCCCCCGTACACCCTTCGTGGACACGGGAGCGAGATCCTCCGGATCTGGCCTGCAGCCCACACCCATATCCTAGCTGGCTGATCTCTCACTGATCCATTCGATTGCTGGCTCGAGTGACTTGGGGGTCCATCGGAACCAATCACAGGGCGATCGTATGTCATGAACTACCCAACTCACATCCACATCCAGGAAGGAGGTACCGTTCGAGGACGGCAAGGTCCTCCTCTCTCGTCTCGGCGACAAGATACACGCAACCAGCGCGTTCTGCACGCACTACGGCGCGCCCCTCGCAAAGGGCGTTCTCACTGCGGACGGCCGTGTAGTCTGGTGCGTGTCTAGGCATTGTGCGTGTGCGCTCCCGCTGACCGAGCAATCAATAGCCCGTGGCATGGCGGTAAGTCCTAACGTAGCCAGGCTTACCTCTGTGCATGCGTGTTCCCACCGGCGTTCGGTCAGCGGCTGATCACTATCTTGCCGCTCCAGCTTGCTTTAATGTGTGCACTGGCGACATTGGTACGCGATCTTCTCGTCCAACTTACGTGCTTCGGAGAGCGCTGACCCTCTACTGCGCAGAGGATGCGCCCGCCCCTACCGCTCTCCATTCGTTCAAGGCGGAGATTGTGGACGGCAAGATCAACGTAACCGCTGACCCCACGAGTACTACTAGCGCGAACAAGTCGCGCCAGCCCAAGCTCCTCGCTACCGGCAGCAGCGTCACCGCCGGCCAAGGAAAGGGCGTCGTCATTGTCGGCGGCGGAAGCGGTGCCTTCCACCTGATCGAGAGCCTGCGGGAAGTGAGCATACAGGCGGTCCATATATGCGGACTTTCGACTGACACACTGTAGCATGGATACAACGGCCCGATCACTGTCCTCTCCAAGGAGCACTACACCCCCATTGACAGGACGAAGCTTAGCAAGGCCCTCATCACCGACCCTTCGAAGCTGGAATGGCGCTCCGCCGCCGATCTCCGCTCCAAGTACGGCGTGGACTTCCGCGCCGGGACGGAGGTTTCTGGTGTCGACCTTGCAGCCAAGGAGGTGATCGTTGGTGCGACGCAGACGCGCGAGCCGTACGAAACGCTGGTGCTTGCTTCTGGCGGCGTGCCGCGTCGCCTGCCCATCGAGGGTAAGGACCTCGCAAACGTGCTCACGCTCAGAGGTGTTGAGGACGCAAAGAAGATCGACGCAGGTGCGTGGCCGCGAGACGGTGTACGTGGATACGAGATTCACCTCCGTGCAGCGGCGAAGGAGGGCAAGCGTCTGGTCGTCATCGGGTCGTCCTTCATCAGCATGGAGCTTGTCGTCGCGGTCACCTCCCGCAAGCTCGCCTCCATCGACGTCATTGGCCAGGAGGAGTTCCCCTTCGAGCTTGTGCTCGGCAAGGAAGTCGGCGCTGGACTGAAGAAGGTGCACCTTTAGCCTTCGCGCGCGACGACCGTGCGTACTGACCGTGTTCCATTGCTTGAAGTTCCATGAGTCGAAGGGCATCAAGTTCCACCCGCAGTCGAAGGTGGAGAAGATCATCGCGTCCGAGTCCGACCCGTCGCTTGCGGGCGCCGTCGTCGTCACGTCGAGCTCCGGCCAGACCACCACGCTCCCCGCGGACGTGGTCGTGATGGGTGTCGGCGTCGCGCCTGCTACGGAGTACTTGAAGAGCAGCAAGGGCTTCGAGCAGGTCGTCGACAAGACTGGAGCCGTTCAGGTAGACGAGTACCTGCGCGTCAAGGGTCTGGACAATGTCTACGCGATTGGTACGTGGCTTTTACACCTGCATATCCCGCTGGCTGATTGACTTGCTGTGGGACGCTAGGCGATATCGCGATGTACCCGCAGCCGGGCACGGGAGAGCCCAGGCGGATCGAGCATTGGAACGTAAGTCGATGAGATACTATCTCGCTGGAGAGCAAGTGCTGACACTGCTCACAGGTCGCCGGCAACCAGGGTCGTGCGGTTGGAAAGACTATCGCGGAAGGCAAGGGCCAGCCGTTCGTCAAGATCCCCGTGTTCTGGAGTGCGCGTGAGTTGCTCAAGCTTGCTGTCGCAAACGACCTTCCCTGATCCCCGCGAAGAGGGCCAGCAGCTGCGTTACTGCGGCGTAGGTGCCGGATACGACGAGGTGTACATCGACGGCAACCCTGACGAGCTGAAGGTGAGTGTCCTGTGAAGCGTGTCTGATGACATACTCACGTCGAAGAACAGTTCGTGGCCTACTACGCGAAGGAGGGCAAGATCATCGCTGTGGCGAGGTTGGCTCCAATCCCCTATTTGGATCGCGAGAGACGGCTGACAAAAACCCCGCAGCATGCAGCGAGACCCCGTGGTGGTCAAGGCGTCCGAGCTGCTCCGGCTGGGGCTCACGCCGACGTTGGCCGAGATCAAGGCAGGGAAGGTGCGCACCATTCTGAGCTCGCGATGCCGCGAGAACCCTGATCGACCTGGATTCTTGTATACTAGGACCTCCTCTCCATCAATATCTCGTCGGCCAACGCCAAGCCCAAGATTGCCTGAACTTCAAGCTGAAGTTGGTTGTATGGCCTGGTACCTTGAAGCTGCGGAGGATGGGTCGGATTGTTGTACTTGTACGAAACACGGACTCTGTATCAATCCTGTATAGCGAACGCATACGTCAGAAGGCAGCCGCACAGTGGTGGTTGGGAGACGCGCGTGTCTCAGCGGACGCGTCTTGCGCGCTTCCGCCACCCCTCTTTCTCATCCCAACTCCCGTTGCCTCTCTCTGACACTTCGGCGCTGCTGGATTCCGTCTCGTGTGTACCTCTGAGGCGGCAGAGGAAACTGCCATGTCTGCCCCAAACAGTACCGCCGCTGCCCCCTCTAAGCCCGCCTCCCGGTCATACTGGAAAGGCAAGGCGAAAGCCACCGCGCACGACTTCGACGACCTCAACCCGACGATCACCTACCGGCACCTGCACGCCACGAACCTCGGCGTACGCGACCCGCTGCGCGTCGTCGCGCTGTGCGACAGCGACGCGTTCTACGCGGCGTGCGAGCAGGTGCGGCTCGGGCTCGACCCCGCGCTCCCGCTCGTCGTGCAGCAGTGGGACGCGCTCATCGCGGTGAACTACCCCGCGCGCGCGTTCGGGATCTCGCGCATGGACAAGATCCGCGACGCGCGCAAGCGCTGCCCGCACCTCGTCGTCGTGCACGTCGCGACGTACCGCGAGGGCGACGCGGAGCCAGGCTACTGGGAGAACCCGGACACGCTCACGCACAAGGTCTCGCTGGACCATTATCGGCGGGAGAGCATGAAGATCATACAGCTGTTCAAGGAGGGGCTGCCGGGCGGGGAGGTCGGTGAGTCGCTTAAGTATCGGGCCGCTGTGTTAGAACGTGCGAAATGCTCAAGGAGCGTGTTGTCGTTAGAAAAGGCATCGATTGACGAGGCGTTCATTGACTTCACGCGTCCTGTGCGCGAGGAACTACTGAAGCGATATCCCTACCTTGCTACGGTTCCGCCTGACGCGCCGAATGGGATCGACACCCCTTTGCCTCCGCCGCCACCAATATCATGGGACGGGTTGGGCACAGTCGTCCCAGTGCATCCCCCAAAGGATCCGCCGAAAGAACCAGGCCCGCCCACCGACGGAGCATCCGACCCTGCTGTTGCGGACCAGTACTCGAATACCTCACAGACAAGCGACGAAGAAGAGACTGTCGAGGAGGACGATAGTGTGACTACTTGGCATGACATCGCACTGTCTATCGCAGCAGAGATCATGCTGCGCATCCGCGAGGACATCCGAACGAAACTGGGATATACGACGTCTGCTGTGAGCATACCCGGGTGACATCCAGACGGCGGCGGTATGCTTACTTCCTGCAGGGTCTTGCAAGAAACAAGTTCCTAGCAAAGGTTTGCTAGTGATAGCTCTCTATGCGACCGCGAGGCTCACCGGTTGTATTGGACAGTTGACTGCATCGTACAAGAAGCCAATGAATCAGGTTAGCATCGTTATTCGGAGGTAGAGGCGCGTTCGGTGACCTCGGGCTCGCTCTGTAGACCATCTTGCGAAACGCCGCCATCCCCAACTACCTGCGACCTATGGCATTCCAGAAGGTGCGGAATCTCTTGGGGCGATGCATCCATTCCCACCGTATCCCTGCGTGTATGTTAACAGGCGTTGCTAGATCAGGTTTCTAGGCGGGAAGCTAGGCAAAGCCCTCGCGGAAGAATACGATGTCTCCACTGTCGGTGATCTCTTGTAGGTCGTTCTATGACGCTTTGCTGCGTTAGTAACCTGACGGCGTTGGTAGGACGATTAGCCTGGGTAAGCGCGGTGATATTTACTTGCCCGTGGAGTCTCCTAAACCGGGTTCTGTATGACCAGAAGAGATGCAACGCAAGTTTGGCGAAGACTCCATATGGGTGTACGAAATCCTGCGGTACGTCTGCACCTCTAGTGGTAGCTACAGGATCTCATCGGTTTACAGGGGAATCGACCGATCAGAAGGTCTGCATTCTCACCTTCGTAGCTCCACCATCTGCGCAGGTCGTATGCTGTGTTAGCCACATACTGACGGTGAGTAGTCAAGGAGAAATCCGCGGTCAACAAGAGTATGCTGGCCTCGAAGAACCTGCCACAACCGATCACGAAGGCAGCGCAAGGCTACCACTGGATACGGGTTCTTGCAGCGGAGCTTGCGTTGCGCTTGAACGAGGCGCGCGAGAGCAATACTGCGTTGTGGCCGAAGACTGTTGTGTTGCACATACGCCAAGGTAAGGCTGATAAACTGTCCGGATGGAAGCCAGAAGCGCAGATGCCTCCTCGTCTCTTCATCGCATGCTGACATTGAGAACTGGAAGGGTACGATACGTTCAAGTCCAAGCAGACGCCGTTCCCATTCACGAGGAACGTCACCGTGGACACGATCGCATCGTACGGTGACAAGCTGTGGAAGGAACTGGTCGGACCGGGCGGTTCGACGCCCTTCAAGATCACAAACGTGCAGCTGTCCTTCTCCGGCATCGGGACCATGGAGGCTGGGCAGCGCAGGATAGAAGGGTTCCTGGCGTCAAGGCCCTCGTCTGAAGATCAGCCTGTCGCTGAAATTGCGGAGGGAAGCGGGAGCAAACCGCCATCGACTTTGAAGCGCAAGCGCTCCTCTTCACCCACAACTGGACCGCCAACGAAGTCGGCTCAGCAAGACGCAGCAGCATCCATAGCCACCTCAGCCGCCCATCCAAGTGCAACCCGCAAGCGGGACGAGCGGTTCTCCTTTGTCTGCGAGAAGTGTGGACAGCGCATATGGCTGAGCGATGCAGAGGTGGCGGCGCGTGATGTGGATATCGATACGGATGCAGATGCGGATGGTCGCGAGGAGGCGTCGCGCGCGTTTGACGCCATCAGGGAGGAGGCGTTGGCTGCGCTGCGCCTCGAACACGCTGATTTCCACTTTGCGCAGGAGCTCGCGTCGGCGGGGGATGAGAGCGTCCCGAAGCGCATCATCCGGCCCTTGGATCGACCCGCGCCGACGGGGAAGAAGAAGAGCAAGAAGAAGACGGGCGATGAGGGGATCGCGAAGTTCTTCAGCAAGAGATAGATGGTGTGGGCTTACCGGGTTATATTGGCATGTTTCGTCCTCTGTATCGCGTAGTCATTCTTTGATGTCATTGGTTCATTCGTAGACGCTCGGCGTAGTACAGGTTCACTGCTTCCTCCATCCTCGATACCCACCCATCGCATTCCGCCACAGTCGACCGCGCGTCTGTGATTTGACCTCCAACGTCGCCTGATCACTCGCCGAGCCCACCGTCCGCCCTGGCGCCATCAACCAAAATAGTGAGACGCTAGCGAGAGACAGCAACGAGCGGACGTGCATCACGAGCATCATGATGTGCTCCCTCACCGCCACACCCGCATCCATGGCTGGGGCGGATTGAAGACAAGGCTCCTTGCGCTGTTGCTGCCTCGGTGTCGGCCCCTCGACGTTCGCTCCTTCTTCTCGTTCGCTTTCTCCTTCTCTTTCCTTCCCCATTCTCTCTTTCGTTCGCTGGACCGGATCCCACCCGTCTGCTTCGGTCAGACCCTTTGTTTCGACCACCAGGCGCAGGACGACCTCTTTTGCGGTTCATAGCAATTTTGGCCAGTCTGTCCGGGACAGTTTGAGCTGTGAACTCGCTTGTGTTTTTCTCTTTGGCCTTCTTTCATTCGTCCTGCGCACCCTCTTTCTTCGTTTCTTTCCTCTCGAAGCCTCACGAACGCCATGTCTTCCGCCCCAGTCACCCTGGTGTACCAGAATGGTCAGGCTACGGCCCTCATTGTGAGTAGAGATCAACGTATACTTGGCAGACCAGTCAGTAATTGGTATGACAGGCCATCGTTTTGTTCGCGTTCATCTCGCTGCTCGCGATCTTCGGCGTGCTCGCCCGCTACTCCTGGGATCCGCTCATGAACCTCGTGCGGCGGAGGCGGCAGGGTGCGAGCCCGCACCACTCGCGCGCGTTCTTCCACACACAGCTCGGGGCGTACATCGCGTCCCTGATGCTCAGCAACGCGCTCAGCAGCATTTCGATGATCATCAATGTGCAATGGGCGGCAGATAAAAGGGTTACGGATGGTGCGTATCTGTTCCAGAGTATAGAATGTTTGTACTCACGATCCGGTATCGCAGGGATGCTATGCAACACACAAGGCACGCTAGACTAGCTTGTGTCTTCCCTGAGCCTCCGAGCTGACATGTGTAACAGGGATTCTTATGCAGATTGGGGATACAGGAGGAGCGTACTTCACGGGAGCGATCGCAATCCACACCTTCAACACGTTGGTCCTTCGCAACAAGCTGCCAGGCTGGACTTGCTTGGCTGCGAGCATATGGGGTTGGCTAGTTGCCATTCTGCTGGGTTAGTGAAGATGTCTGCCTCAGCGTTTGGACATGGCTCATGGGAGCGCCGTATCAGCTGCTACGCCGACGTGGATTCGCAACCCCGTCTTGGGGCCGATATACGGCATCAACGGCCTATCTTGCGGAATTGCGGTGAGGTGGTCTCTTCTCAACATGGTGCTCCACATTTTGCCGGTAAGTGCATTCTCCGAACGGTATATCTTCATACGCCGGACCTGACATTCGTGGTAGATTCTGCTTGGGTCATTGGTCTCGGTCGTTGTCTTCACGCTGGTTTTCCTCGTGCTAAGGGGGACGCTTACGATCAAGGATGGCATCAAGTTCAACATCAACCGCCAGCACCGGTGGAGTATGTCTAGTGTTACCACGATCGAGTACCAGCGTTTCATCGCTGCGGTCGCGAGGAGCATGCTCTGGTAAGTGATACTTGCTGTGGGCTCCGCTAGATTGATGGCTGACTCCTCCTGTTAGGTATCCATTCGGTAAGCTTTAGACTCTGTGAATCATTGTTGCATCCTGACAAGCTTTTGCACAGCGTTCAACATCTTGTTGCTTCCGGAGATCGTTGTAGGCTTGATGGAGTCGTCGGGGCTCAACGTACCGTTCGAGGCGCTGGTATTCGCGACCACTTTGGCCGCGCTCTTGGGTACGTCTTACATCCGTCGATAACGCATTGCCGGAGGTCATTGACATCGACTTCAAGGTGCCGCCAACTCGCTCATCCTCTGCAACACCCTGCGCATCCTGCGGCCGTTCCTCGAGGGCAATCTCACTCTTCCGTCCAAGAAGGGCAGGGATGACGACATGGAGAGCTTCTTCGCTGGCGCCAAGTCGCCTAGGGCGTTCGGGTCGCCGTCGCCCACCACGCCGCGGAACCCCGAGAAGGCGTTCATCGCGCGAGACAGCAAACAGGAGTGGACGCCCTCCGCGCGCTCCGCGTCCAAGCCCGAGCAGCGCGCCAGCGTCGGCCAGAGCGTCGCGCGCAACCTCAGCCGCGTCAGCCGCGCCATCTCGCTCAAGCGCAAGCCCGTCCCGAGCCCGCCTGCGGCAGCGCAGCAGCAGCCCTCCGCGGCACTCTCGCGCCCCATCACCCCGGTCGCGGAGCTGAACGCGATGATCACGGTGCCCGAGCCGGCGTTCAGGAAGAACACCCTCCCGAGCAGCCCGCGCCTGCGCGACGCGCCCGCCCAGATCGGCCTGCCCGCGCCCCGCCGCGATACGCGCTCGCCCGTCGTGCGGCGCCCGACGCTCTCGATCACCGCCGAGGACGAGGCGCAGATGACGACGATCAGCCTGAACACGCCCGAGCCGCAGAGCCAGCAGGCTAAGGACGACGCGGCGAGCGACGGCACGGAGACGCGCCACACGTCCGCGAACGAGTCGCTGCTCTCGATGTACCTCTCGCGCTCGCCCGAGCAGGAGGAGATGGCGAAGCCGCCCGTGCCCCCGAAGGACCGCGTGGCCCCTGCGCAGAAGCCGAAGCCGCAGCCGATGCCGCTCTCCGCGCGCCCGCCGCTGAGCCAGTCGTCGCTCGCGCCGTCGCCGCTGCCCACGCTCCGCTCCGCACGCATCCCCGCGCCGTACGCGCCGAGCAAGGAGGCGTTCGCGAACACGGAGTGGGCGGAGCGCGTCGCGAAGGCGGCTGCGAGCCGCCGTGGGGCGACGCCCTCGACGGCGACGCTGAAGACGGAGCGCCGCCGCTCGCGCTCGCTCGACCTCGACGCCGCGTCGCTCGCCCCGCGCACCCCTATGGGTCTCGCGGCGCGCACGCCGACGTACGGCAACAGCCTGACCCCGTCCACGCCGCGCCGCGACCCGAGCCTGTCTGCCGTCACTGCGCGCAGCCCGCTCTCTGCCCGGCGCATGCCGCCCAGCCGTGCGGGGTCGCTGACCCCCGCTGCTCCTGGCTACGGCGGGTACCTATGAACGTTGAACGCCATGACATGACCTCGCATCTTGGGCACGACACGCCGCGACAGCGACCGATACGACCAGCGCGCCTGGTCCCCCCGTGTCCATACGGACATGGCCAGATCCCTCCGTCCACCCCGGGATATTGACTCCCGTGCCCTGCAAGGGCTGCAACCCCTTCCTGTCACATCCTACCTACACCCGCTACCGTACCGTGCCCGCCGTGCTGTGCCTGGTGCTCGGCACCCCGCGGACGCAGTGTGCTCACAGACACTTTCCAAGTCTCGGACCCGTACCATACCCAGTCGCGTCGTGCCCGACCCCCATGAACTCTGCGAGCACCCGGCTCGGCCGGCCGGACGTGCTCGGTCTCTGTAACGTGCTATAGCTGGCCTGTGCGTTACGGACTAGGAGGACCGCGCGCATGACGATTCGCATGCATGTGCACCGGTACGAACGCACGTACGTGCCGTGCATGTGTTGACGCTACACCCGACCTGTAGTCGACTACCTACACGACCCGCTGTCAACGCTCGTTTATATTTAATGCTATGTATTGCTAGCTCGCCTGCGGCCTACCGGTTTACGGTGGCTGCTGGCTGTTGTGCGGGCTGCGTTCTCTTCGCCTCGCTTTGGTGGCGATGTCGGCTCGCTGGAGGACGGCCCCGATCCTGAGGCCTGAGCTTCGGCTCCGGGGTCGCGGTTAGACTTACCGCCGCGTACCCCACCGTCTTGCGAAGCAACTCCGGGGTGCTGTGTCGGTGAGCACCGTCGTTGACATCGAAAGCTACGGCTTATGTATCGGGGTGTACACGCTTGAGACATCCAATCATCGCCCCATGCAGGCCGGCTGAGCAAGCAGCAGCATGTGCCCGAAACGCGTCCGGCATGTCTGCGCCAACGTCTCAGTCGAGCTTTCATGGCGTCCGCGTCAGCCTGACCACGGCGCCAAGCGTCGAGAGTCAGCTCGGCGCCGGAAAGGCAAGGATAGCATCCGGGCTCTGCGCACTGCAGACAGGCAGGTGCCTGCGGCGGGCACCACGCCTGAGGAGCCCGAAGGCGGTCCGGCGGAATCGAGAGGGTGCTCGAACGTGACGCCAGAGTTCTGGAGGTGACATACGGTAAGTTGGGCAGGCGACGTCTGGCGTGGGACGGCATGGGACTCACCTGGGATGCCGGCCGACTGGGGACATCGGAACACAGGCTCGAGAAAGATCCTGGACTGGGGTCTGTAGCTACGATGCTGCTGCTTCGAGGAGGGAAGCGCTATCTCCAGATGCTATGGCGGGCGTGGACAGCATATCTTGAGTGCCGTGATATTGTTTGATATGTAGCTGCGGTGAGGTCATCGTTCGAGCCACAGGGAAAGAGCGGAGCGGAGGGAATGCGCATGCTTGTGCCTCGGTAGGTAAGAGAGATCGTGGCCGCACAGACGAGAGAGTGACGAAGTGCGCGGAAGCAGCAGAGAGGAATCCCGTGATACTGACAGATCGCGACATCCTACACACGCCGGTCAATTGAACATGATGGGCGCCATGTAAACCGCTGAGCCGAGGATGCATTGTGAGAGGAGAGGGTGTTCATCGAGCTGCGCGGGTGCCGCGCTCCGAGAACTGCTGTAGAACGGACGAGGAGCTTCGAGAGGGGCTGAGATGGTGGGAAATATCATTTCGGCGGTCCTTGGAATGGCAAGTAAGAGCAGAGAGATGCCCATCCCGGACAGGGAAGGTCTGGTGCGGACTGTGGAGCATCCGCCCGCGATCCTGCATGAGACCGGGGGCGAGACGGGCATCTGCGAAAGGAATGACATGCAGGGACCGTGAGAGGATATACGTTGATGACGGTAGTAGACATACCACGATGCTGAGAACACTATCCGTGATGTTCTTGCTTGCACCAAATAGGGCTGCAGATGAGAAGCAATCGCGCCGACAGGGTGGCGTGCTACGCTGGACCGCGGCAGTCTCGACAGCACCTTACCTCTTGGACGTATCATTCACAGTCCTTCAGGTCTCCGTAGTGACACGCGTCACCTCGGGGCTGGAGGGTCGGTTGACCGGCCTGACAAGACATAAGCGTATGCCGACTCGGGAGGCTCGGAGGGCCAACTTGCGACGTCGGTCCGATAGCGGCCAATCAGAGCCCCGAATGATGAAGCATCTGAGGGAAGATCATTGCATGAGCCATCCTGAGCAGGTTCGCAACACGTCTGGGAACGAGGTGCCATGCTGCTACGGTGATCCTGATGAAGCACAGCCCGAGATGCTTGGTGCTGGGCCCCATTGGCAGCTGCTCGACTTCCTTGTATGATTATCGGTCTGCATTTCTCGACCACAGTTGGCATCTGGGCGCTGATGAGGGCGGAGCCGTAGTACAGTTGGTGACTCTCGGGCCTTCGCGGCGCACTGCCCGAATATCGCGAGGCCTTGCGCAGTGCGATGCGGCAAATATGCCGAAGCAGCTGTATGTGGGCCCTGTGACTCACAAATCCTGTTATGCGGCGAGTGCGATATCTGGCTGCCAGATAGTGCAATCTCTGCGAGTCGGAGCGGGGGCGGAAGATGACATTGCGGGTCGAGGACGGCGGCGTTCAGTGGCAAAGTCGCGAGGCGCCGGGAGAGAGTATTTGGCTATATTTGCGGCGGGGTGTGTTCCAATAGAGGGCGCTTCCACGTCTTAATTCCCCTGTCCCAGCGTCCTCCTCGACGGATCACCTCTCCTCCCTCCCATTCCCGCCCTTCAAATACCCCCTTCCACCACCTCCTCCCCCATACAGCCATGTCCAGGGTGCGTACACCAGCCTGCTGCGCTCTCGGCTCTTCTGACGCCCGCGCAGTCCCAGTTCTTGCGCGAGTACAAGCTTGTCGTCGTCGGCGGTGGTGGTCAGTCTCCCGGCTCGCTAGCACCCCTCGCCCGTCTCACGCGTCCTTCCAGGTGTCGGCAAGTCCGCACTTACTATCCAGTTCATCCAGAGTCACTTCGTGGACGAGTACGACCCTACCATCGAAGGTGTGTACCTGTTCCTGACGCTCTTGCCCACGTCGTCTCCCGCTTGCGACCATGCCGCATGGCCGAGACGTCTTGCGTTCCCGCGAAGCCTTCCCGTGGTGCGTGTGCTCACGGCAACCTTCACAGACTCGTACCGTAAGCAGTGCGTGATTGACGATGAGGTCGCGCTCCTCGACGTCTTGGATACCGCTGGTCAAGAGGAATACGGGTGCGTCAAACTTCCACTGTCCGTCCGCTTTCTCGCATCTCATACTGATGGATCGTGTACAGTGCGATGCGTGAGCAGTACATGCGCACGGGGGAGGGCTTCCTGCTGGTCTACTCCATCACGTCGCGCAACTCGTTCGAGGAAATCAGCACGTTCCATCAGCAGATCCTCCGCGTAAAGGACCAGGACTCGTTCCCGGTCATCGTCGTCGCAAACAAGTGCGACTTGGAGTACGAGCGGCAGGTGGGAATGAACGGTGCGTCGCCTCCCACCCTCGCTCGGTAGACCGTATATGCTGACTAAGTGTCTCTGTGTGCGTGCGCGCCGTGCAGAGGGCCGCGATCTCGCGAAGCACTTCGGCTGCAAGTTTATCGAGACTTCGGCGAAGAATCGCATTAACGTCGACGAGGCGTTCAGCCAGCTCGTCCGCGAGATCCGGAAGTACAACAAGGTGCGTCCGCTACATCCCGCTGTTGCCACGGGCCTCGACGCTCACCTTTTACGCAGGAGCAACAAACCGGACGGCCGGGCGTGCAGCCCAGCGCGCCGAGCGCCCCTGGCGTGTACGGCAACGAAAAGGGACACCCAGACGACGGCGCGGGCGGATGCTGTGGCTGCGTTGTCGCGTAACCGTCCCATCCCCGCCCCCCTCCTTTCTTCCACATTCCTCGTTTCTTTCCATCGGTTTGGGCTCTTCCTGCGTTACCCCGTTCTTCTCGTCCTGCCACGCCCCCATCGTCGTCATTGCCCGTCGTCGTCACTGTCAGTTCTCCCCCGGATATCAAGATCTCTCATCTCATCGCCCGCTGCTGTTCTGTTCTATGTATTCCTTACTCTTCTGCGCTCGTCTGTCCGTCTGAACATCATACCTCGTGCCTACTTCGCGCCGTTGGCGTGCATCTTCCTTTTGTGACTATCGGCATTTACTGTCCCTACTCGTCCGTCCTGATTGATTGCTGCTGTTCATTGGATTGATGGCGGAATCAATCATATAGAGGCTTTGAGCCAGAGTGAAGCTATGTTTCGACTTGCGAGGAAGCAGATTCCGACACTGCACCGTTTGTTGAGCATAAGCATGGCGATACCTGGTATGTATCAGCCCATCGACTCTTGTGGTTGCTGTATACAGCGCCATGTCGAGCACTCAGTTTGTAGTTGCAGGTGCCTCGGTTCGGAGTCGGTCGGTCTGATCTATCCCGAGAAAGCATCCACTGTCGCAGGATCTATGTCTGCGCCGCATGCATGGCTCTGAAGCGCCTGAAGTCTGAGCAGCCCAACTGCTGGCTAGTACTTAGTACGTCACGGTGAGTCTGTCTTAACATCTCATTCACCCGACTACGGTCCATTAATCTTTGCTTCAAACAGCTCCTGGTGGCCATATCGGCACCGCTGTTCCTCCGCCACAGAGCACTACACTCAGGAAGCCACGCTGTCAAGAAATGCGCACATGATAGTCCGAGAAGCGCATGGCGCTACGCGGAAGGGGCACCAAGCGTCAGTTGTGGACTGGCTTCTTCCTGATCTTCCCCCGGGCTGACCGCAGGTGACCCAGATGCGTGTTTGTCGGCGCCGTTAGTAAAGCTGGCAGACTCGAGTATCTCTCATTTTCTCGTAGTCTGGAGACCCCCCAATCAGTCAGAAGAAGAGTACAACATCCTATGGAGTGCCACAGCGACTGAACGGAGGCTTTAAGTTCAACTCACGGAACCGGAGCAGCCTGCACCTGGACGTCTGACCTAGTCTCCGGTGCCATCAACATGCTGCACCGGTACTATCCCCTCCGGCACCCTCGGTCCTGTCCTCGGGCCATGGGTACCGCTGGGAAGAAGCCATGGTTCGCACTAGCCCAGTACGCACCGCCCTGCCACTCCCGCGCTTCGCGATGGTTTTCCATTGACCACGACGTCTTCCTCCCCTCTTCCATCCAGTACGGAGACGTTGAGAGGACAGACGCATACATCCTTGCTTCTTGATAGTATCTTGATATCAAGTGCGATGGTAAGCATTCAGCTACTGAATGTCTTTGGGCACTTTGTGACCTTTTGCTGCTCTACCATCAGCCATGTGGCTGCTTTCTACAGAACAGCTAAAGCTGGAGCGGTTCAGTAGCTCCGAGGAAGTGATGCGGAAAAAGTGGTGAGCAGCCACAATGTCCAGTTGCGTGTGCGGAGGTGATGCCAGTCGCCTGTAACTGAAGCATCCCACCGATAGCCCGTGGGCGAAGAGGCCGGGATACGCGATCCTCTCCCACGTCTGGGCCAAGGACAACTCGAAGGAGCAATCGTTCGCAGACATCGAGCAACTGCAGCGCGAGGGCGTCTCCTCGTACGACGACCCCCGGGTGAGTGCGAAAGTCCGGGGATGTGTGAAGACCGCGCGAGAGCAGGGGCTCGGGTGGGTGTGGGACGACACCTGCTGCATCGACAAGCGGAGCAGCGCGGAGCTCGAGGAGGCGATCAACTCGATGTTCCGCTGGTACGCGGAGGCTGCGGTCTGCCTCGCCTACCTGGAGGACGTCCCGGACGACTGCATCGTGCACGAGACGAACTCCGCGTTCCGGCGGAGCGTCTGGTTCACGCGCGGCTGGACGCTGCAGGAGCTGCTCGCGCCGCCGCTCCTCCTCTTCTTCTCCACGCACTGGCACTGCCTCGGCACGAAGGTCGGGCTCGCGCGCCTGCTGCACGACATCACGGGCATCGACGTCGACGTGCTCGCGTCTCGGCGTGCGCTGAAGCGCGTGAGCGTCGCGCGCCGCATGTCGTGGGCCGCGGGCCGCGAGACGTCGCGCGTCGAGGACCGCGCGTACGCGCTCCTCGGCATCTTCGACGTGTCGATGAGCACGATCTACGGCGAGGGCGCGTACGCGTTCCGCCGCCTGCAGGCGAAGATCATGAAGCGGAACCCGGACCACACGCTCTTCGCGTGGGGCGCGGTCTGGCAGCAGCCTTGTCGGGGGCTCGCGCAGGCCAACCCGGGCGGTCGAGGGCCCGCGCGAGGGGTCGCTCCGTCGCCTACGCTGCGCAAAAGCTACTCGGATCCCTCGCCCAGACCAAAACACTCCGTTCCCCTCTTCACACCGC
Organism: Trametes sp. AH28-2; assembly: GCA_001304625.1. Classification (NCBI taxonomy): domain Eukaryota; kingdom Fungi; phylum Basidiomycota; class Agaricomycetes; order Polyporales; family Polyporaceae; genus Trametes; species Trametes sp. AH28-2. The sequence goes on from KQ464108.1 coordinate 189,075, forward strand.
CGTCGCTCGAGCACGAAAAATCTTTGTTCGCGCGATCTCCATCTGACTTTCGCCACGCTATGACTGCAATGTCTGTCACCGAGGTTATCCAACAGGCCGGGGAATGCATCAACATCATCATGCCCCAGACAGCCGTACGTCCTTCGCTCGTCTCCTACAGCATAAGGCGCTGTACTGACTGCTCTGTGTACAGCCGGTGTACGAGCACGCGATCACAAGCTCGGGCGTGCGCTGTCGGTTCATCGTGGTGCCCGGCAGGCCCTTCTCGCTCGCGCTGCTACTGTGCAAGGACAAGGACAACAGGTGCCTCGCCCTGCCGATATGGCTGCAACCCGGCGAGAACCACCCGGAACGCTTCGTCGTCGGCGTCGCCTTCGCAGACGAGACATACAGGCTCATCCCAATCTGCCGCTCCGCCATCGACGCCCTGCACGAGCTCGGCTGGGTGCCGAGCCGGATGGACGCCAAACCCGCGCCCGCGCCGTTCTCAAGAGGCGGTCCCAACGGAACGTTCGCCAGAGCCGCGTCCAGGTCATCCAGTATGTCGACGCCGTCGCTCACGCCCACCGGGACGGTGCAGACGATATACATCGCCAACGCGCATCCGTCGTTCACGCCGCGGTGCATGCTCCGGCGCAAAAAGGACGCGCGCAAGCTGTGCATACCCGCCTGGCTCGTCTCTCATCTCGCACTGTACGGACTCGAGCTCGAGGGCAGCCCCGCTCTCAACGAGGCGGTCGAAGCCCCGTCCACGCTCCGCGTCGTGCAACATGCCGAAGAATCATCGCCCCCCAAAACCGAGTTCACCCTCCATTTCGGCCAGTGCGGCGGAAAACTGGCCGCGGTCGTCGAGTTCCCCCGCACGGAGAACAACGCCGCACGCCCCCACCCGCTGAGCTACGCGGCCGTCTGCGCCCAAGGCGTCCCGGACCCGGCGACGGACTGCTCGCTGCCCAACCCGCTCGGCCCGCACCAGCACATGGACGCATGGGAGAACGGCTCGCGGAAGTTCGTGAGCGGGGAGCGGGAGGTCCGGCTGACCGCCACGCTCACGCCTCCCGCGTTCGAGTCCTACACGCTCGAGATCATCCTCGAGGGCGCACGCTTCGACTCGCTCCGGGCCGCGCAGCGCGCGCGGGCGCCGCCGCCGCCGCCGCCCTCGAAAACGGACGTCCGGAGCCCGACGCTCCTCATACCGCAGGTGTCGAACACGCCGAAGAGCATGTTCGCGTCGCTGCCGAGCCCCCCGCGGACGGAGGATTCCTCGTTCGGGTCGTCGATCCTCTCGAGCCTTGGGCTGTTCCAGACGTCCCCCAAGCCGCCGTTTCGCCCCTCGACGCCGTTCAGCAGTGCATCCGCGAAGGGCTCGCCTAAGCCGGGGAACAGGGAGGACGCGGGGGGAGTACGCTCGACGGCGCGGCGTTCCACTATATTCGGGTCCTAGTCGACCGCTAGCTGTTAGATTAGAAGACGCTTTCTAGCGCATGTGTGCTGGTGGAAGGGGTGTCAGCGAAGGAGGCAAAAAGGAGGAGTTGCTACGATACGTACGCGCAGGAACATGGTAGGTGAGTAACGGTTGAATAGCGCGTGAGTATCGTCTTGAACAGGATCACTTGACAATTGCTGATGACAATGTCCGAAAAATGTGGCTTACTTGCTGTTGGCAGTCTCTGCTAAAGAGCGTCGAACGTAGCAGCGTACGCGTTGAGTCTACATCCCACTGTCGTGCACACCTTCCAAGTATGCCACTCCTTGTTGCCTCCCACGTGCGCAGCTAGCAATCACATAGACGCTCGAGCGAGCGGCAAGATCTGAGGGATCCGTGGGAAGATCACCCTACTACGTGCTGGGGTTGGTGAAGAGAGCCTTCGACGCCCGCGCGCGACCTGCCTCCTGCCGCCATCTCGGGCAAAGGCTCTCCTTCCTGCACTCGGCAGACAGCACCATGCGCACCTCGCCGCTCTCCCGAGGACCCATAAAGTCTCTGGAAGCCATGGACTCCCTCAAGATCCCACCTCTCCCCAGCTTCTCCCCCATCCTGCGAGATGGCCAACCCCTTCGCCCCCATCCCCACCCCGAGCACCCAATACCCCTTCCGGGATAGCCATGATGACCCAGCCGGCCAATCCACTGCACACATAGAGCAGGGATACGCCTCCCCCGACGCCTTCGGGCACAGCGCGTACCAATCGCAGTACCCCTACTACCCGGCAGACCTGCGCTTCGACCAGGGCCTAGCGGATCACTAGTACGTGCACTTCACACCTCTCGGCGGGCAGGCTATAACCGTGCCATAGTCTCGCCGCCCAGCCTTCCTACACAGATGGCGCCGCGGACTATCCCTATGCCTCTATGCTGTCACCAGAAGCGTTGTTCGCGCCTGACGCGACGACTCACGATCCCTTGCACCCGAACGGCACCGATCCCTTCCTGAACACACCGGGCAGCTATGCGGACGCTCCATACACCTCGTCGTATCAATCTACTACCGAGTCCTCTTGGAACATGCAAGGCTTCTCGTACGAGCCCCTCCTCGCTACAGCGCCGTCACATCCTGCGCATCCCGGCATGTCGGACACCAAGTCAACCTCCGGGGCTGGTCAGAGCTGCTACTCGGCCCTCGCGAACGCGCTCTCGTACTCTCAGCCGGACTCGTCCTCGCGTTCTCAGGAGGACGCAGTGATGTTCTCCACCTCGGCACATTCCCCTCCCGAGCCCCTCGCGACGCAGGCCTATGCTTCCGATCCCCGCTCCATTGCGGGAGGCGTATATGATACCGCCCCTCTTGTACCTGCGCCGCCCTTCATCATGCACGGACACGTCGTTCAAGAGGTCTCATCGCTCTCTCACTCCCTCGCGCTTCCCACTGCAAGCGAAGCGTCCGTGTCCTCTCCCACAGTCTCCAAGAAGCGCTTCTCCAACTCTCTGCGTAACACCCTTGCCTCCCCGACCTCCCCGACCTCCGCCACCAGGTCCGAGGACAAGTGGAAATGCCCGTACTGCGGGTACGTGCAGCACAACCATCGCACGCAGGAGCTCAAGCGGCACGTCGAGACGACGCACGAGCGCCCGCAGGAGAAGAGCAAGGCGCTCTGGATCTGCTGCGGGGTCCCGCTCGCGCAGGCGGCGGAGACGAAGGTGCCGCTGGACCTCGCGCTGTCGCCGCCGTTCGAGTACAACGGGATGCTGTTCGTCGGGGGGTGCAGGGAGGACTTCAGCAGGCCGGACGCGCTCGCGAGGCATCTGCGGAACAATGAGGGGGTCTGCTTTGGAGATCGGTATGGGGAGTATCTGCTGGGTAACGCGAAGAAGGCGCAGAGGCGGAGCTCATAGCGTTTTCCAATCTACAAGTGTACTAGTAAGATTGCTATCTCTCTTGATTCTATGAAGCACACGAGCTACGGATTGGTTGCCCACAAGCCTATGTTGCCCTTCGTGCAGGATTGATTCGTGATGCAAGGGGGACAGAGCCTCCGTCCGCGGTGCAAGCGTCCGCCTTGGCCCTGGTTTTGAAGTGACTGGTGAGTTCCTGGTTGCGTGCCATCGTTGACTTGGTTTTTATGTTTGATATAAGGGGAGTTCACAGTAGTGATTCCAAGGCGATTCGGTCACCAATTCGAGCTACCGATTCCGCGCGCGGGTCCTTCTCCGAGATGGCCGAGTAGCGCATTTCAATTGACAGGAGACGAGAAACGTGCTCCCGGAGTTCGAACTTGCGTCGGAGCATCAACTGCCTGTGGCTGAAGGGCCAAACACCTCATACATATGCTCTTGTATCCCAGTTTTGAGCGACTTATATACGGGAGATGACATTGATTACCGGTCTGACTCGTCCAGTGCAATCGCATTCAGTCACAGGGATCTTGTGGTTTTCAGAGCAGGCAAAAGAGCCAGCCACAGCCGGCCGGCGTCTCGTGGCTGAGGGACCCACGTTGACAGCCCGACAGGCTGGAAGTTGATGTGACCTTGACCTCACATTGTGGCAGCACTAGCTGGTGCTCCCGGGTCAAGCGCAGGGCCCAGCGCTCCCATCAGGTGCCGGTCGGAATCGCTGGCTCGAATCGGTGCCCGAATCGCCTTAGAATCGCTACTGTGAACTCCCCTATACTCAAAACTATCCTATTTGATCGCAGCTGACTTGTCTTAGCAACGATACTATGTGCACACCGTCACGATGCATACCTGCATCAAGCTGCAAGATTTGTACGCGTCGATCGCTGCAGGAAATTTTTGCTCGTGGCAGGTTAATTCTCCCTGGGTTCCGGCGGACTGCCCTTGCGACTGCTTACGCGCTATCATAGGCACACCGGCCGACTCAAGATAGTCGCGCCTCGTCCTCGCTGCAGAGGTTTGTCCGTCCATTCGACACAGTGTAGCGTCAGACAGAAGCCGACGGACTAGAATCAGTCCGACAGTCTCGAGCGGCGTTCCGTATGATAAGGTCTCCACTGGCAGAGATTTAGGAAGACGCTAGTATGATGCGCTGCACGTCAGGATCGTGCGTTTCCACGTTTTTTCTTGTGGTTATTCCTAGTGACTGATACGTTTCCAGCGTGTCCGGCTTCGTATGGGTATCGCAGTAGTCAAGCATGCCTTGGCCCTTGGGGACGAGGTGTCGTCAATACTCATCATGTATAGCCCCGTCTCCGAGCGTTTGTCGGCGTTCCCTCGGGGGCCCGCCCTGCCCCCGAGTGGTTCGTACATGAGATCGTTTCTATCGATGCTCTACTTTTAGAGTCCGTCGAGAGAAATCCCCTGACGGCGGTTCAGGCCTCACGAAGCGCATAGCCTCGCTCAAATCCGCCATGATCATTGAATGGCCAAGGGCTGATGCTTCCCTTCCACAGGTGTCGCTCAGTGCCGCCATACCTTGGTCATCCACCCCGAGGAACAGGCCTCGGCAGTGTTCGGCAGTCATATGCATGCCTGTTTCCGTACGAGAAGCTGTCGAATGTGGTCTTCCGGCAGTTCTGCGGTCGCGAAGTCCTCGCAACGTCATGTCTTCATACAAATTTACCGTGGTATATACTTCGGACCCCTTATCTCTCGGTAAGTTGCATCAGCCACCTTTGCGGACAAAGTTCAAGCTGATAATATTTCCGGCAGGATCACCTTCGTACCTGACTACTCGTCTACTCCGATGCGGTCGAGTGTGGTCGGTCTCACACCCCGCATAGAAGTCTCGGGCAGTGCGGCCTGCATATATGTAGTAGGTACGTGCTATTGATTGACGTTTCAACTCCACCCCACCATACCTCTGGTGCCCCACGCATCGTCGCTTCGATAGCATAGAAGCACCGCAGTAAGTCTTCACTTTGACTTGGCGTTGAGTCGCTGACCATCGTCCAGATCGGCCATGTGGCTGCTGTCTACCGATCGCTTGGAGTTAGTACACTTCAACAACGCTCAGGAAGTCCGCCGGACAGACTGGTGTGCAACCTTCGTTCTTTGACGCCTATGAATCTCTGTAGATCACGCATTCTGTCAGCGCATGGGCCACCAGGGACGGCTACGCGATCCTTTCGCACGTCTGGGCTCACGACAGGTCGGAGCAGACATTCGCAGACATCCAGCGACTACGCGCGAACGGCGTGACTTCATACGACAACCCAGAAATCAGTGCGAAGATCCGAGGTTGCGTACGAGCTGCGAGGGAGCGGGGGTTCTGCTGGATCTGGAACGATACGTGTTGCATCGACACTACAAGCAGTGCGGAGCTCGAGGAGGCGATCAATTCCATGTTTCGCTGGTATGCGGAAGCGGCGGTGTGTCTCGCTTACCTGCAGGACGTTCCCGACCACTGCCCTGTCGACGACATGGACTCCGCCTTCCGCAAGAGCGTTTGGTTCAAGAGAGGTTGGACGCTCCAGGAACTCCTCGCTCCTCACCATGTCATCTTCCTGTCGGTCAACTGGAAGCATCTGGGCACGAAGGTCGGGTTGGCGGATCTACTGCAGGAGATCACCGACATCGATGCCGACGTCTTAACGTTCCATCGCCCCTTACAGCACGTTAGCGTCGCTCGGCGCATGTCGTGGGCCGCTGGTCGCGAGACTACCAGGGTCGAGGATCGAGCATACTCCCTTCTGGGCATTTTCAACGTTTCGATGGCCACTGTTTACGGAGAGGGGGTCCTCGCATTCCGGCGGCTGCAGGTCAAGATTATGAAGCGCACTCCGGACCATACCCTCTTTGCTTGGGGGGATATGTGGCGGCTCACTATCGGTGAGCAACTCCCCCTTCCTGTCAGCGCTCGCACGCGCGACACTACGCCGCCCCCTTCGGAAATCAAGCCCATTACTCCGCGCTTCATGCAACCTTCCTTGGACAATAGCAGGTCCCTTTTTGCGCCATCCCCTTCCGAGTTCGCGCATGCAGCCATGGTCGTCACGACCTTGAAGGAAGTAGTCGAAAGGTCACGTGGTTTTTTCGACGTCGTGGTCCCTCCAGCAACCGTGCGTATAAATCCTTTATGATGATACGACAAACAGTTTGACTGGTGGCTGTTTTGAATCTAATAGGACGTCCATGACCATGTCGTGACAAGCTCGGGGGTTCGCTGCCGGTTCGTGGTGGTTCCCGGAAATCCGTTCTCCCTAGCGCTTCTTTTGTGCAAGAACCTCTCCGGGGAATGCCTCGCACTCCCTCTGTGGCCTCAGACGGCGAGCCCTCATCGGCTCGCAGGCTTCCGCGCTGGCGTGACGTTCATGAACTCACCATATCGGCTTATCCCTCTCTGTCGTGCCAACATGCAAGCGCTCCGCGACCTCGGCTGGAAGCCCCGCACGCTTAACGCGAGAAGTTCCCTACCAACGTCGCCCTGCGCCACCGTCCAAACCATATACATCGCCAATATCCACATCTCTTCTCTTCCCCTCCGTGATCCGCACCTCGAACGCGAGCCTCGTTTGCTGTACCTCCCAGGCTGGCTCACCACCTATCTAGCGCTCTACGAGCTGGAATTCGCAGACAGTCCGGCCCTCGACAAAGCGGATGAGCCGCCGTCTTTACTTCGTATTGTCCACAGGCACTACGACTCCGAGGATGCGCCGCGCGAGACGGCGTTTGTCATTCACTTCTGCCACTGTGGAGGGAACCTGTCCGCCTTCGTCGACTTCCCCAGCGATGGGCACGCCCGAAGCTACGCACAGGACGCCCGAGAACCGCCACCGCGGCCAGCGTGCCACCCACGCGACCCCCTGGGCCCCCACTGTGCGCATCTGAACTCCTGGAAGAACGGCTCGCGCACCTTCGTCGACGGGGACAAGTCGGTGCGGCTCAGCGTTACGCTCTGGCCGACGCCGAAATCCTACTGCTTCGAGATCCGCCTCGTGGGCGAGTACTTTGCGTCGCTACGAACTCGCTCCCCGGATAGGTCGCTGTCTCCGCTCATGGCGCAGCTGCCCTCACCAGCCATGTTCTTGCTGCCCCTGTCATACTCTACTTCTGATGCCGGATCCGGCGGGGGCTTTCATACGAACATGCCTCGCCGTTCTATATCCTTCGCTGTGAGGAGGCGTTCCCCAGAACCTCCGTTCCGACCATCATACGAACGTTCCAAGTCTGACATCAGCCCTGGTCCGGCGGTCTGCTCCTAGCTGCGGCGCCACTATATGGTCAGGAGAACGTGGGCGAGGATCGTGTCCTGTATGGTTTTGGAGAGGTTTCGTTCGAGATAGCAGCAAGTATCCATATATCTTACCGTACGAGGTTTGTGCAACATTACCAAAAGCCCCAGCAGATGTTGTCTGACAGCGCTGCGAATATGAATGTTTTGCATCGAGGAATTTGCAGAAACCGTGAGGCATCCCAGACGTAGTAAGCCGGATGACTTGAAGGTCACTAGGTACATGGAGAGCCGCGGAGAAATCCGTCATCCCAGAGGTACGCAGCGATGTGTTCACACCAGAATATTAATACTAGGAGAGGGTTCAACAACTAGGCATTTCTAAATACCTTGAGTAGACCTTTGCACAACGCCGCCTCTGAGTAATGCAGTGCTCAAACCTCAGGTTTTCTCCCTTTCCTGATGCTGTTAACGTTTTGCCACCACGGTTACATGCAATTGGAGTTTAGGCCTTAAAGCTCTACTTCGACGCCGAGAGATCGTATGAGTTGACACGAACTGCGCTCCTCCCAGACGGTCATGACATGCAATCCAGTACGATCGCATTCTTCATCCGCGCATCAACACGCACGTCCGCCCACCCAGGGCCACCGTCCCGACAGCCTGGTCCGCCTTAGCCATCGACAGCCCCCGTCCAACCCCGCCCTTCTGCACCTTCTGCTGGACCGGCGCAGCGAACGCGGACGCGACGTCCCACTGCGAGTCCATCTCCATATCCTCCGCCTCGCTCTCCGCGACCGTCTCGAGCGGGCCCACGACGCCCGCCGCGTCCGCCAGCCCGACATACCCGACCGGCCCCTGCTCGGGGGTGAGCAGCAGCACGGACGCGGGCGACGACGGCGAGTGCAGGAGCGACGACGACGCGCTCGCGGACTGCGACGGCGGCCCGTCCTCGCGCGAGCAGCGCCGCTCGAAGCTCGGCGTCGAGTAGCGCGACTCGCACGACTTGTACGACTCCGCGGTCATGCTCGCGCCGCTCTCGCTCGCGCGGCTGCCCGTGCGCGAGTGCACCGAGCTCGCCGGCTGCGTCCCGCTCCCGCTCGTGCCGCTCTTGCCGCTGTCGGCGGAGTGGCGCGGGGACCCGTACGAGGACGCGGCGGAGGCGTACGCGGAGCCGCCGGAGCGCACGGAGGAGTACGTGTCGGACGCGAGGACGTGCGTGACGTCCTCGTACTGGCCGTCCTCGTTCGTCGCGTACACGCGCCAGCTAGAGCTCGACGCCGCGCCTGAGATCCCGCTCTTCATGCCGACGAGCGAGTCCGGGCACGTGCTGCACGACGGCGTGTGCGAGTCGCGCGACAGGATGGGCATGTCCGCGATGGGGGCGTCGACTGCAATTTGCGGCGGCGCCCCCGGTATGATCGACTTCTCGAGCGACGTGACGCGGGGCGACGTCCGCAGGCCCTCCTCGGCGATCTTGAGGGACTCACGCGGCTTGCGGCGTGCGTCCTTGCTCTGGCAACAGGGTAGCACGCCGCATTTGAAGCAGAGTACGCCGCCGCCGAGAGCCCCGAGCGTGCCGAGGATGAGGAAGGCGGCCACGATAGCGTGCCTGCGTGCGCGGAGGGAGGCGTCGGAGGCAGTTTGCGAGCGGGTGTCGGGATCGGGGTCACCGAGGGCATTGGAGGTAGGCTCAACGATTGAGCGTGTTGCAGAGAAAACTGGCTCGACGAAGTCCGACATTGTTGGTTGTGGCGTCAGGCTCAAGGATGCGCTCAAAGAGGGGGTTGAGGAGATTGAGGGATTAGACGATGAGGAGGACACTGGCAGTGATGTTGCGAGGTCCAATCTGATCGAAGAAGCCGCCCCAGAAGTAGAAGCTGCAAGAGAGACCGTAGAGGTAGGAGACATGATAGCCTTTAGCTTGGAAGCTAGCTTCTTGTGAGCAGACGAGGATGCCTTCGAATGCTTCATAACGGGGAGATCAGAGGAAGCCGCCAGTTGGTTATCACCTTTAGCCGATCCAGAGGCGGAGGAAGCTTCCAGGTTGGTTGTGCGGTCAGAATGCGTAGAGTGATCATCGGGCAGAGAAGGAGACACGGCTTCGGTCGCTTCCAGTATAGGGGTTACGGTCGGAGTACCAGGCACTGCAGCTGCAGCAATGATACCCGTAGGCGCGGGAGAGGTCGAGACATCGAATGAAGACCCGGCGCTGGTTGGAATCACGTCCGAAGCTGAGGTCGTCACCGCAGAACCCGAACCAGAAAGAGGAGTACCAGGAAGGGGTGCAGGCTCGGGAGGGTTGAAAGTCGTAGGATTGAAGCTGAAGCCCAGCGAAGGACTAGACGGTGTCGAACTTGGCTCTGGGGGAGCTCCCAGAGTAGGCGACGCGCATGACAAGAGGAGAAGTGAGAAGCCTAGTAGAGACGGGTTGTGCATTCTGGACCTGATCAAGGAGAGAAGATGCCGTGCGGGCGTCGAGTCAGTAGTGTGTGAGCTGTGAACGAGACGTAGTGATGGTGGTATGAGAGGAAGCCAGATGGACTCACAGGTTTCTGGGTCCACATGGAGGCTGGGCGGCTGACATATACAACCAACCAACCTTCTGCTCGGGAGCGAAGAACAATGGATCGCCACATACGCATCTGGTCCCCTTTGATATGTCTCTGCTCCAGTTAGCTGTTTACACGAAGTTCCGTGCATTCAAGTCCGTGCTCTCAAATCATCATGAACAAAGCCCTCCACAAGAAGTGCCAGGATAGTACTCACTACTTGCATGCGCGGACTCGTGAGAATGGGGGATTTGATCATTGAGTCTGCGCTCCCAGCTCCGGCATCCATGTGCAAGTTCATGGATGGCTCTGGGCGTAAGCATAGTCCGCTAGCTTGTTCAGGTCTCCCACATCTCTCCTTGCCAAGTATACGTCGTTGAGTACTGCAAACGCGAAGTCACTGGCAGCTGCAAGTAATGTGGCTGGTCGCAGCTAGAGAAGGTGAAGTGCGAAGACGCCCATACGATGATGGCAATGACGAGTGCATGGCCAAGCACCTCTTCCACCTCTCCCCTACCTCCCCCGACAAGCTTTGCGACCGAATCCCTGCTCATCTTGACCGGACAACATGTCGCGGCTCTCTGGCTACCTAAACAGGACGAGCAGGCTCCTTCGCGACAATGCTTCCCGCAGTACGCAGACGTCTTACCTGTCGAGAGCTCGGAGGTCCTGAGACATGGCCTAGTTCTCCGGATGGAAGGCGCAGACGAGCCTTCACGGGCCCCCAAATTGCTCTACACCTTCAACAAGCCCGAGGATATCGCACAGTTTGCGACCGGCTGCGACGCGGACGTCGGAGGAACATCAACAGTGCACTTTGAGCTCGACGAGTCTACCGCCAAACCGGCCGGCGAGACGAAGGCTTCCTCACCACACCATGTGACCGTCGACCGCCCAACGGGCAAGTTCTGGGGCGAAATGAGACTAGCGGTGAGGAGCGGGCTGGAGGGACAAATACGAGGCGGCTACGCAGGATTCCGGAGCAAGGTGCGAGCCGTATGCGCTTCATTCTTGTCGCGCTCGCCTTGACACGCGTCGCATCCCCAGCCCCGTCCTACGCTCTTCGGCGAGCTGACCGATGACGTCTCCAACCATGAGTATCTGGCGCTACGCGTGCGCGCCTTGGGCCATCCTCGTACACGAAACTCGTATTTCGTAAACCTCCAGACAGACGGACCCATCACTACTGACCTGTGGCAGCACCGCCTATTCTTCCGAAGAGACGACGGTGGCTGGGAGGACATATTTGTGAGTACCGGTCAAACGCTGCTTTATGCCAGCCTCATGCGTCTCTAGATCCCCTTCAAGGACTTCGTCCTTACAAACGCGGGGGAACTCGTGCCACATCAGGTCCAGATGTATCGCGAGCGCATTCGAACGATCGGCATCTCCCTCCTCGGCGGCAACAGCGGCGTCGAGGGTCATTATGAGCTGGGCATAGACTCAATCAGTGCGGTGAATGTGGAGGACGTTTCCGACGCGTCCGCTCTCGGTATGATTCCCGGGCTGTTTCGGGCTCGATCTATTTCTGACGTCGTTAAACGCAGAGAAAGTCCCGACCGAAGGGACGCAGTGGCAGAGACCACCGGTGCTGTAGGACGTCTGACGAATTGAACGCGACAATAGCTTTGCGGTGATGTAGCATTGTTACCATAGCTTCAGATAATCCTCCACTCGCCATACGGGCTTGCTGTGGGTCGATCTTCGCTGAGGTTAGTTCTCGAGCGATCCCGCTTCGCAATGACCATTGCAGGTCATCATCCCATGGGGGAGGCAGATGTAGCCGTAATGTTGCGGCACGTACTATTGTATGATAGGTGAGCGCCTTTCTCCGACTCAACGCTGCGGAGACCGGGACACCTTTTCAACGCCCTCGATCTTAACTCACGTAGGTCAACCGTCGCTTCACATTTCACTGCCACAGCTTACGCGAAGCGATTGGTACAGTTCTGAAGGTCGATATCGACGAGATGACCCAATTGTCTTGGAACAGTTCCGACCAAGTAACGGCAGTCATACCATGAATGAGTTGGACACCCGCAGCCGTAGCCTATACTCTCGCAATCCATACTATCACAGGTACAAAGCGCCTTCCTCCACATGTTCATGGGCCTGCCCCTCAACCCCGCCGAGCCCGAACCCCCTGGCGCCCCGGATTCTGGCTCTGGTCCACCGTACCTGCGCATTTCTGTACCTTGGCCACAGGTTACGGGAAGCCGTCGGCAGCCGCCATCTGAGACAACCGCAGTTTGCCATGTATCCTGGGCTCAGATGTTCGGATGCTCATCGTGATTTGATGTTGAACTTGAAATTCAGCCCTCAGGCCTCAGCGAGCGACGCCTGCCTGTGCGAAGAGAAGCCGCCCATCTTGCAGGCACCCCGGACAAAATCAATCGGCCGCATGGCATGAATGATCAGGCAGCGTCGAGCCTGTACAAACAGGCGCGGTGTCGGCGCTGGGCGAGCGGGTGGCGGTAGCGTCCAAAACCCCATACATCATGCCGCCCATTCTATAGTGGGGGCGTGAATTTGGGGACGATACACAATCTACTTCAATATGGATGGTTAGTGGACGCTGCATTGCTAGCGACGCCATCCGCTCATGAGCACCGCAACCTTGTACGTAGTTTCATTCCATTCCCCGAAGTCGCTCTCATGTTCTTGCACCCGCACAGCGCGTCCACCATCAACGCCAGGGGTTCGATCAGTGATGACCGCGTCTGAGGCTCGGACGGGTGGCCTTGTAGATCCCTGTGCATCGTCCCCAAGCTCGACCACGAGGGCCCCACGTCGCGCAGCGGATAGCCTCTTATGGTTCCTGTCGGGTGCACCGCGGCAATCTTCACTGTGTCAGAACAGGTCAGAAGATGCATCTCGGGCGTCGAGCCACATACCCCTCCGGAGTGCCAGATACCGCGCGCCGGGTTCAGCCTGCATCGGAACCTCTGCGCAAGCGGTGAGCTTCGCGATGACGCGCCTCCGTTTCGGGCGGGGCGCTATCTGCGTACCAACGTCGGGACGAGCAGCGCGATATGCGCTATAAAAGCGGCCGGGCCTCGGGGCGTACCCCCCACCGCCCTCTTTCGTTCGATCTTTCCTGCGCTTGCGCGGAAAAGCCTCTTGTTCTCGTATCCTAGTGCCTTGGTACCTCTTCTCTTTGCGCGGCGCACGCTTTAATCCCTCCCGACACACTCATTATGATCCCTGTTTTCCTCGCCGCCCTCGCGGCTTCCCTCCCCCTCACCTCCGCTCACATTGGTGCGCATACATCCACCCTATGTTTTTCCCCTATTGTTTTGCTGACAGTGCCCCGCAGCGTTCTGGCACAAGAGCATGTTCGGGTTCAACGTCACGGAGCAGACGTTCCCGTACGACAACCGCCCCGTCGCGCCGCTGCAGGACATGCCGTTCGACCAATGGTGGTTCCACAACCACCTCGACTTCCCCCCGCTCCCGGGCGACGTGTTCGAGCTGCCCGCGGGCAAGCCCGCGACGGCGGAGCTCGCGTGCAACAAGGGCGCGACGACGCTCTTCGCCTCCTCCGAGGGCGGCGACATCCAGAGCGGCAACGACCCGTGCCCGGGCAGCCCGCCGTCCGAGTACCACACGACGGGGCTCGACGACGTCAAGGGCTGCGCGCTCGCGATCGCGTACGAGCCGGACGTGCGCAAGATCCAGCCCGAGGACTTTGCCGTGTTCAGCGTGAACCAGACGTGCGTGTGGAACCGCTTCACGGACTTCCACGTCCCCGCGCGCATGCCCGCGTGCCCCGAGGGCGGCTGCACCTGCGCCTGGTTCTGGATTCACTCGGTATGTCGCCCTCCGCTCTTGCTTGGAGGAACAGACGCTGACTGCTGTGGTGCTGCTAGCCTGACAGCGGGAGCGAGCAGATCTACATGAACGGCTTCAAGTGCGACGTCACCGGCGCGTCCTCCACCGTCCCGCTCGCGAAGCCCAAGGTCGCCCGCCGCTGCGGTGCGGACCCCGAGCACGGCAAGCCCGACGCGGTGCCCGGCAACTGCACGTACGGCGCGAAGCAGCCGCTCTACTGGCTCCAGAAGGAGCGCAACAACGTACGCGCATCTCCCCCTCTCATTCTCTATGTGCGATAGCTGAGGTGTCCATGCAGATGTTCGAGGACACGATCGCGCCGCCGTTCTACAACGACATGTACAACTTCCGCGACGGCGCGCAGGACGACATCTTCGAGGACTCGTACCCGAACGGGATCCCCGACCCCAGCCCGGAGCAAACCGCGATCCCTACGCCTGTGAACGGCCCCGCCCCCCAAGCCGCTGCTGCGACCCCTGCCCCTTCCAGCCAGTCGTCTGCGTCTGCCTCCCCCTCCTCCGCGCCCTCGTCCTCCTCATCGTCTTCGAACGGACCCCGTCCCTCTGCGCGCGGCTTCCGTCGATCGGTGGGCGCCAGTCCCCGCATCGGCGTGCCCAAGAGACCCCTCACGCAGTCGCGGAAACTGAGGTGATTCCTAGGCATCGCGCTGTAACCCGAATCCCGCTGACGAGCCTGGATCCTGCAGTGCGGACGACATCAAAAAGCGTCTCATGCGCGCGCGCCGCGCGATCTCTTGGCAGGCGGAGGACCGTCTCTGAGTCTGAGATCTGCGCTCCCGACGACGGAGGCTGAGACTCCCGCCCGCCGCCCGTGCGGCTGGCGCTGATGTCCCGGAGATCCCGACTCCGGATTCCGCTCCCCACCTCCCTCCTCCCTCAGGGCTCAACGCTCACACCAACGCCCTCACGCACGCTCTCGACCATCCCAACCTTCACGACCGTGGACACTTCACGCTTCATTCGTTACCGGGCACCCCTGGGTCCTGGCGCGGTGCGGCCTGTGGATCCCCCAGTCTCGCCTGCGCCGTTCTTTACTTGCTTAACTTATTTCTTTTTGCGCTTTCCCCCTGTATCAGTAGTGACGACCTTGGGTTCTATCAACATGGCGGTTTTGTGAAACATATCGCGATTCGTTATCGAGTCCTCTGGATGGCTGGCGCTCGGACTCCTGCTGCGTGGGTCGAACATCGAGGTGCGGTATGGGCGCAACACGGCGATGAGACATGGATAGTCCATGCGGGCATCCCGCCTGGGCGGATGGATCGACCTGCTCTCGTCTCGTATCGCCGATCGAGCAGCTATTTGCCTGATTTCTACGCCTTCAGTGAGGCAAGCCCTACCTAACGGGCCGAAGTCCCAATCCGGCGAGCCTCTCTGAAGATCTGAGGAATCGCTGGCCCGGTATCTGTGATCGTGGTTAGAAGAGTCAGCTCGTCAGTCTTGAGTTATTGTTTCTCCGAATCAAGGAACCACTGGGTTGCGTCGGAGGGTTCCACACTGTGTGCGATCACGGTGCTTATAGTCTTATACTCACCGGCAGGGTACTTGAACTTGAGAACGTTGGGCGTTCGCCGCTTTACTCCCTTCTCACTGACAGCCCTCCTCTGCCTTTGCAATCAGAAGGCCTGTTCCAACTCCTGACAGCCTGTCCACGTCCATCCATAGTGTTATTTCGGACTACTGTCATCCGCCAGTATCAGTCACGAACAATCCTGCAAATCAGAGCATCCAATGCATTTTGAGTGGACTCGCAAGAGCTTGGAGAGCAAGCGTGGATCTACCGTGAGTACTTGGCAGCGCTGGAGTGTCTATCACTGTTCCGTGTCATTGATGATCATGCGATGATCCTTGCAGATCGCTGTGCGCTTTGCACAGTTCGACGAACTTGATGAGAAACGGTCATAGGAGGTTCAGCGTGATACCGTCGATGAATTTCTCTTGCAGGCCCATACGTGCCACAAGGCCACTCCGAACGGCTGAAGTCAAGTGGTTCGTCGTCGAATCGTCGACGCCACGATGCTACAGAACGGCGTGGCCCTCTGACACCGAGAGAGGGAGGACGGCGGGACCCCAGAGACGGGGTGTCCGAAACGTGATCGAGAAATGGAGCAGCCGAGGTGAAAGCCGACGCGCGCCCTGGCAACTCTGGCTCGTGTCAGCGACGCGGTCGAGGACAGCCCGCAGCCTCGCCGGAACCATGTCCTCCTCCACGCGACCATGAGCCTGCGCATGCACTCTCGTCCCCTCACCGTCCCTCTTTCATCCGTCTATTCCAGGAGACTTCTCGGGCAGGTGCGTGACGGCAAAGTACGAAATGCCAGTGCTCAGTCGCTCAGCTGATGTCATCGTGCCACCCTGCAAAAGGCCGTTCAACATGCTCGGTCAACGAATCATTGAGTCCTACGGGGACCTCGAAAATGATAACTTCCTGCAAGCAGAGCCGACCACAAGCCTAACAATACGGCGCATCAAGTCTGCGGGCCTGCGCATCGTCACCGAGAGTGAACCGGTGTCTTCCGATGCCCTGCGAGTATGTGTCAACGGGGTCACCTATGCCTGCGTGCGTTCATTGTTTCTATCCAGGATAACACAAACACCTTGCAACCACCCAACCACCACCGCAACTCGTATTTGTCCATAAGGCATGTTCTGTGACGGCTCGCCGTCAGACGCATCCTATATTGAAACCACGCAGGACACCTGACACGAGCCACACGTTTGGTATCCCCAACCCGACCATGCTCTCACCTGACAGTGCAACGAGTCGCCTCCACACACCCCCTTCTACATTGTCATCGGCGCCTGCCGAACTGCTGGCCTCTCGCCGTCTCTCGCGGTACTCTCGAGCCGAGAGCGCCCTGCAGTCCGCCGTGGAAGCATCCTCTGCCGAAGTCTCCCCACACGAGCTACAAATTCAGGTCCTGGAACGAGCGACGGCAGTCTTGAGCGAGCAGGCCCGTGACGCGCAAGCGTGCGCGGAGCGACTACGTGCATGCCTAGCAGACCAGGAGTTGTCCCCGGAGGAGTTCAAGTCACTGCAGCGCGCGCGATGGTTGGAGGAGCACAAGAGCAGCTCCCGGCAGGCGCAGTCCGCTCACACGCGGGAGTTGCTGGTGAAGCTCTCCAGCCCGGTCGAAGAAGAGCCGCCACTTGTCGAGTCTCCACAAGGGATGACACGACGGGAAGCGAACTTCGCGCGGTTCCTCCAGCACTCCCCAACCCGCATCGCTTTCCCGCCAACACGCAGTCCGACCATATCCCCCACGCTCTACCACAGGAAGACGCTGTCACAAGCACGACCCATGCGCCTACGTGCTTCGGCCATGGATCTCGCCCTGCGCTCTCCCTTGAGGACCCACACCAGGACGAGGTCTCTCGACGGCGGCCATTCCCGGAGCAACTCGGAGATGACGGAAGCCACACTGGTCTCACAGGGTTCCAGCGGGCAGACCACTGTTGCACAAGGGTCTATTCCGGAACCGAAGCTGTCTTACTCTCTTTCTCCCCTTCCACCCGCATATGAAGGTGAAGGCACTGTGAGCATAGAGAAGTGGGCAGTACGCCGCACCCGAGATGAGCTCCTTGCCGAAGTCGGAGACGTCACGCTGCCGGATTATGCGGTTGACCTACTCGAGGACCTTGCAGCGTCCACTATCGACATTTCCTTGCAGGAGATCGATGACGCTGAGGTCAATGCGCTTTCGATCCACGTGGAGCCTACATCGAACATCGCTTTCACCTCACCTGTCGACTCCGAACTTGTTCCCTCTACGCCTCTGCGCTTTGCAGAGCGTCTCGACAGCCCAACAGACACCCCCGTTTCTCCTGCACGATCCCTCCCAACCCCTGATACTCGCCGGCGCTCCGCTGTCCCAACGAAGTCGTCTTTCCGCAACAGCCTCGCCGTACCGAGGTTCTCCTCCCTCCGTCTCTCTCCCCGCCCGCTTGTCACTGTCCCTGAAGGTTCAGATGTTGACCCGCAGAGCCGTCCACACTCCTCTCTCAGCGGGCGGTGGGTGCTCGAGTCGTCCTCGGCCCTCCATGAGCCTATGGACGACGCGCACCCCCTCTCTGAGAGCCGCCGTTTTTCGGTGGTGTCGTTCCGCCGGCTCGAGCGCAGCGACACGCGGGCGCGCAGCGGGATCCTCGCGCGCGTCAAGCGGCGGTTCTCCACTCTCGGACTCGGACAATAGGTTGTATGGTATCTATTTTACTGGATAGGGCTACTACACCTCAATTCTTGTAATGCGGGCCCCGGCGCGGCGCGAAGCCGGTGTCGGGACGTCGACCCCCGCTCTGTATCTTTATTCTACGTTCGCTTTCTATCTCGGATCTCATATCTCATGGCTAGTAGGTCACTTTCTCCTCTGCGTATATAGTCGCTGCCACACTCGTTCCTGCACATATTGGACTGTCTCCCCTGGATCCTTCTGTTCTCCTGTCGCTATAGTGCCGCTGTTACGTTTGCTGCTTGCTTTTATGGTAGCACACACTGCATTTTGGGACTGGATATGGATATGGAATCGCATGCGCTATCTCTTGCTGCCCTACGCCGATGCCCCTCCCAACCTAGGGACTCGCCCACACGTCTCAACGCTGCTTCCGAGACGGGTCCTCGAGATTTGTCACTTCATCACGATACGGTGCGTCCTCACGCGCTCAATGTTCCATATCTATTGACACCGGGATCTCATCAGATGTCCAGCACTGAGCACTACCTATCACTGTACCATCCGGCAGCAGGTCCTGGCTCGACAAGCTTCTGAGCCGCGCTCCGGCCTCCCGCCTACCTCCGTGTCGTCCCCGCTGCCCAAAGCGTACCTAGCCTGCCGTACAATCTCCTCGGTGCATATGGCCGCACGGCCACGACGCAGCTGCACACTCGTGCTTCCGCGCTTCGACGCTTCGCGCTCAGCCGCTTTCTGCGTCCTGACAGGCCGGCGCGGGGGTCACGATGGGCCCTGGCCCCGTCTGACGTCTTGCGCCGCGAATCTGGGATCATCACAGCGCGGGGCTTCGCGATCGCGCGATCCGGGAGGAGTATAGCAGAGTCTCGAGAGCGTGCATACATATAAAACCCGCTGCCTGTCCCCCTGGTGCAGGTGCCATTCGCGCTGGTACTGACTGCTGACACTCGCGCTATTAAGCTAGGGACGCCGTGGCTGGAGCGCGACGACGATGCACTATACCCTTCTCTTGCCGCTCTTCGTACTCGCGTACTGCAGGCTTGCGCTCGGACAGACCACCCAGGCCAGTCTGCCCAACACCTTCCCGCACGCGTGGCCCGGGCAGCCCAACGAGACCTTCAGCCCCGCATGGCAGAAATGTGCGTACCCCCGCCGCCGCTCCTGATATCCTCACCGCAACCGCGCCGCGCCCAACGTGCTCACCACGCTCCGTCTCTGCGGCAGACTTCGAGGTGACGGAGAAGCTGCCGAACATCCCGGGGCCGCTGCCGCGCATGTACGCGGGGAACCTCCCCGTGGACAGGCCGGGCCACCCGAACGACACGCTCTTCTTCTGGGCGTTTGAGAAGCAGGGCGCGAACGGGACGCTCAGCGCGCCCGCCGACGCGAACAACACCGACCCGTGGATCATCTGGCTCCAGGGCGGGTGAGCATGCGCGATCCCCCTCCTCATCCTGGTGTCGCTCGACAGCTTGCTCACCCCAGTGGCTTCTTTGCAGCCCTGGGTCGTCGGGCATGATCGCACTCACGACGGAGGTATGCATGAGCTTGTATTAACATCGCCCGCACTCACCACCGTGACCGCTCTCCTGCCCCACAGAACGGCCCCATCCATGTGCTCGCCAACGGCACCTGGGTGCTCAACAACTTCAGCTGGAACCACCTCGCCGACACCATCTGGATCGACCAGCCCGTCGGTATGCACCCTCCCTTCCCCTCCTCTCCCTTCCTCTCGCTCGACGCCTGCCAGTGCGCGGCAGGCACCGAGCGTTCCGAGTAGAGTCGGCTCTAACGCCTTCACGCTTCCCTCCTACAGGCACCGGATTCTCGACGGCAGACTCGACAGGATACAGTACGTCGACGTCTGCCTCCTTCTGTGCCTGTCCCTGTCACCGACGCCCGGTTCTCACGCGCCGTCTTCGCCCTTTACAGTTCCCGACGAGGACCAGATGGGCGAGGACTTCGTGCGCGCCGTCCCTTTCCTGTCTCGCCGGTGATCGTTCGCTGACTCTGACCCGGAATTCATGTTGATGTCGATGTCGATGTGGGGCGGCGCACGCAGCTCGGCTTCCTCTCCAACCTGGTCAAGGTCTTCCCAAGCCTCGCGACGCGGCCCCTGTTCCTGACCGGCGAGAGCTATGCGGGGACGTACATCGTGAGTGTCCGTGATGTGCTCGCGCGCTGCCCCCTTGTCTTGGCCTCTCTTTGTTCGCCCGGTGTCCGAGCGGCTTCCGGGACACGCGTTGACGGGGGTGATTGAGGAAGTCCGGACGCTGAACGGACGACCACACCGATTTACAGCCGTACATCACCAAGCACATCTTCCAAGCAGAGACCCCACCGGTCAAGCTCCGCAAAATCGCGATCGGCGACGGCTCGCTCGGCTCCCAGGCCACCGTCGAGCACATCCCAGTCGTACGTGTCTCCCTGGTATGCGAGTCGCGCGCGACGCGTCCTGACGCGGACGGCCACGGCGCAGGTAAACGTGATCGAGACGTACCCCGCCATCATCGGGTACGACCAGGACGTGTTCAACTACTTCCGGCAACAGTAAGTTCCTTGCACGCTTGCAGTCTGGGTTGGACACGCTGAGCGCACGACAACAGGTCGCATCTGTGTGGCTTTGACCTGAACCTCACGTACCCGCAGAACGGGCACTTCCCGACGCCCAACCTCGTCAGGCCTTCCCGCAACTCGGCGTTAGGGCAGTCGCTCCTGGAGCCCACCGAGTCCCGCGCCAGGACCGCTTCGCTGCAAAAGGCGGTCGCCGAGAAGTTCTCCGCCGGCCAGAAGGAGCGCTCACTGGGCAAGAGGGCTGAGTTCTTTGAGCGCAGGGAGGAGAGCCGCAGAGAATGGAAGCGGGACCTGAGCGGGCGCGCCAACGGGACGATCGACCCGTTCTACGGGTGTCTCCTGCTGGACGAGCTGATCGACTACGCCGTCAACTTCACCTTCCCTTGGTGTAAGTCCAAACGCGAGCGAGGACCGTCCTGCAGTTCATTTGGAGAGATGCTGACCACACTGGATAGCGAACGGAGACTTCGACGTCTACGACATCCCAGACGCGACGAGTCCCGAGCCCTTCCTGAACGCGTCCACCTTCTTCAACGACAACCGCACGCGCGCCGCGCTCCACGCGCCGACCTCCAAAGACTGGATCCGCAACTTCAACTACCCGTTCGGGAACGCGCACGACCGCAGCAAGGGGAACCAGTACGGCGACCCGAGCGTCGAGCCGATCGCCTTCCTCTCCGACCTCGCCGCGAACGCGTCCGCATCCAACGTCTCCATCGTCTTCTACTCCGGCAACGACGACTCGCTCGTGCAGCACCACGGCACGGAGGTCATCATCCAGAACATGACCTTCGGCGGCACGCAGGGCTTCACGCGCCCGCCGGCGACGCCCTGGTTCGACGACGACGGGAACTTCGCGGGGATCGTGCACCAGGAGCGCGGGCTCGCGTACGTCCTCTTCGCTGGGGCGGGCCACCTCGTGCCCGAGTGGAAGCCCGCGCAGGCGCTCGTGTTCCTCCGCGAGTTCGTCCTCGGCTCGAACCTGAACGGCACGGTGTCGGGGACGATTATCGTCGGCGGGGAGAACGCGACGCTCGCGAACGACTTCTTGCCGGGCGGGAACGAGATCTTCTATGGGTCCGCGGCGACGCAGGGGACGTCGACAATCTCGGCGGCGACACAAGCGGCGTGGAATAGCTTCATCGCGACGGCGACGGCCACGCACCCGCCTATATCGAGTCCCAACGGCGCGTTCAAGAGGCCACCACTGGACGTCCTCGCTGGAGTCGGGGCGATCGTCATTGGGCTCTGGTTGATGATGTAAAGGTGGGATATGAAACGGTATCATGGACGGTCGCATATACCAGGGTCCCGGACATATAATCACGATCGCATTGTCCCGAGTTATGCATGTGTGGCTGGAGAGCGAGGACAAGTTCGCGCTGACTTGGTAACCACCTCATGTTGATAGGCTGGGGTGCTGTGGCGGAGGGACTTCGCCTCCCGCAGAAGGATTGTTCCGGTAACTGGTCCGCAAGCCGCTCAAAAGATCACAGCTGAAAGGGCAGCTGGAAGGAGTACCAGTTGTACGCTCTCCAGAACGGCTGAAGTACCGTGAGCTTGTGCAAAAGAGCAAAGAAATAGTAAAATAAGCGTACTTCTCCGATGGCCGAAGAGATTGGTCGACGGCATACGATCTCATTTTATGCGTCGTCGCCAAAGGAGAGTAGCTTCTTGTCTTGTTTCTTCGCCTTCTTCTTAGTAGCTTTGGCGGGTGCCTGTGGTTTGTCGACATCGTCTCGTCCATCACCGACTGCCTTCCGCTTCGAGCTCTTTCCCTTTACACCCGCTCCAGACGAGAACGATAGACCCTGAGGAGTGGACGACTGTTTGGAAGGACCAGCACTTGCGTTCTGCTTCGAAGGGTCATCTCCAGGTTTGCTACCCTCGGCAGAGGGCTCAGGTAGAGGGGGCAAGCCTTTCGCTAGATATGCAATATGTCTCTCAATGCAGGATAGCACATACGACGGGGTATACGCGTACCCTTTCGTCTCTCATTCTCGGCTTCTCTCTCCGACAAATGCTTGCCCTCCTTCAGCACGACCACCTGAGGCTTCTCTCCTTCATCGTCCTCATCTGCACTTCCCGGCTCGTCGTCTGGACGCTCCGGAATGGCCGGACGACGCGGGATGGGTGGCCTTCCGGAGCCATCGTACTCAAACTCGTCATCCTCGTCGTCGTCCGCACCTCCACGTCCGCCTCCTCCGAACTGCTTCTGCAACTTCACGAGAAACGCGGGGGTCTTCGCCTGGTAAGCGAGCTTCGACGAGAGCTGCTGGCGAGTAGGCTCCTTCGACATCTTCGTCTGATCCAGTCAAGCTACACACAAGACAGAGCAAGTTCAGCGTACGAAACGTGGATCCTGAGACGGAGGTGGCGGCGATGGTGGTCAACAAGCAAGCGCTGATTGGCCAGCGCCCTTCGGACTCTCCGCCGCCACCACCGCTACCGAGAGCGTCCTGTCTCTCTCTCTCTTCCTACCTGCCTGCGCACTGTGCTGCTACCTTGCTACGAGAACTTCTTATAGTCTGTTGTGACTTGGGATATTGCTGCAATGTTTCGTGCGACTGCTATACGCCTCGCTGAATCTGTTTCGGCACGTCCTCTCAACCTCCAGGAAGCGAGTGCAGCGCTCCTGCCGCCACTGCCGTGCGTATTACCTATAGCTACCTGGTCGCTATATGCATGGAGATGTTCAAGGCTATTGAGAACAGGTTGTACCGCCGGATACTGCGAGCGCACAGGAACCTTCCTGTCGAGATGCGTTCACTCGGTGATGACTATGTGAAAGCAGGTAAGTAGCTGAGATACCTTGTTCATGTCCGTACGGGACAGTGAGAGGCACCCTTAGGAGAGTAAAAATTCGGTGTGCTATGTTGGTGTAGGTCTATCTATGTGAGTGCTGCTCGCATGGACAGAGCTACCTCAGTCTTAGCTACGCTACGTACGGAACGACATCCTGTGTATATGCAGTCTATTCCAGTTCTATCATGAGTGGTGAAGTCAAGCATCCGCCGCGTTTGTGTGTTCGTTGCTCTTGGTTTTCTATCGAGGTTCTGGGTAGGTCTGACTGACGCCATTCCAGAGTTTCGTAGGCACAAAGATGTGACGAACAAAGTCCATATAATTGGATTTCTCTCGCAGTGGAAGGTATATTTGGACGAGCTTCCCGCTGGACCCGAGGGTAAGAACTTCAGAGGCAAGCCTCTGGATCCTACCAAGCTCGAGAAGGTGCGTTCGCTCGAGTCGTACACAGTCGTGGCAAGCTCATCACTCTATTGATAGATGTCAGCAGAACAGCTCGGCCAGCTGTACGAAGTCATGCATGTCACGAAAGATGTGTGGAAGCCCGTTACCCCAGAGCAAGACGGCAGAGGAAGCACGTCCGATGGTAGCAGCCAGTCATAGCAGATACCTATAGCGATTTCGGACACATCTCGGTGAGCCAGCATGCAATCAATGTGGTACCATAGCCGTGGACTAAGCCTTCTCAGGAGCCGTAGATACTGTAGACCATATGAAGCTTAATGACCCTAGTTCTCTTGCCTACCGAAACACAGGAAAGACCATCTTACGGCGTAGACCGGACTGCATGAGTATTCCTACTCACCGCTGCGCGCTGGAAGGCCGAACGCCGCATAGAAGTCGTCAGTCTTGCAAAACACACCGGGTTGTTCCACCAATCCTGGAGGTATCTGTTGCACACTCCACGGCGTCCACGCCACGCGTTCTAGCGGGGTGGCCGCCGCCAGCCCACCCTCCCGAACAATCCTTCCGCGCCTGCTCACTTTTTCCACCCGGGCTGTCGCGCTCACCCACCCGCCCGACTTACTCAACCGCACCCACCCCCGTTCCTTCCCGCCCCGAAGCTTCCGGGGACACCATCACGTGGGCGCTACGTTCCCTCGTCGATAAACGCCCAGTGTATGCCTAGGGGCTTGACCGTGGCGGTATAAAGGCTCAGCGTACAGACAGGTAGTCTCTCACCGGCTCTCACACCCTCACGACGCTCCCCAGCCTCCTCTTGACCTCCTCCAGCTCGGCTCGCCATGTCCCAAGCATTTGTGAGCGGGCTAGCGGGATGGGTAGAGCTGGTCTAACCCCTGCTCGCCAGACGATCAACGGCAACACCGAGCCCTACTCCGCTCTTCCGCAGATCTTCGCCCGGCTCCTCGAGGCGAAGGCCCAGAAGGGTTCGACGCGTCTGCTCTCATTCTGTGGCGCGTAATGTACTGAAATTGAGCCCCAGGTCTCTCCTTTGAGGCCATCGGAAAGGCGATCGACCACGACGAGGTCTGGGTTGCAGCGCTGTTCTACGGACAGGTACACATCGCGCAATCACCCACGCTCCGCGCCCACACTGACCCGGTATTCAGGCGAAGGCCACTCCGGAAGAGCTCGCGAAGCTCGGCGAGTTGCTCGATGTCCCCATCGCCAGCCTAAACGCCGAGATCGGCGAGAGCTGGTTCCCGCGCCGCGGACTCGGCCCGGTGCCCCCTCAGGACCCTCTCATCTACCGCCTCTTCGAGGTATTTCCTCTTGACACCTGCTTCAGCCAAGCTGTTATTCATGCGCGTGACAGGGCGTCTTGGTCTACGGCACGCCGATAAAGGCTCTCATCCACGAGAAGTTCGGGGACGGCATCATGTCCATGATCGACTGCAAAGTCAGCGTCGAGCGCAAGGAGAACCCGAAGGGCGACCGCGTCCTTCTCACGTTCGAGTGCGTCTCCACATGCATGTCTGGCGCGATGCCCCCGCTGACCTCGCCACCATCACGCCCAGTGGGAAGTTCCTGCCCTATCTCAAGTGGTGAACGCGCGAAGCCAATGTCCGCAGTATGTATGAGTAGTATTTGTGCACTGTTGTACAACAGCAATGGATCTCGTTCCCAGTCGCAACCGTCTAATCTCTACAGGGAAACCTCGTGAGACGCATCTGTGCGCGCCCGCTGCCCGCTCACGCAACCTCGACCGCGAACCCCATCGCACGCTTCCCGATGGGACTCTCGATGTCGTCCTCCTTTCCAACACCAGCGCAGTGTGCCTCGCCCTTCGTGACGGGGAAGTCCGGAGGGGCGACGCCTTTGAGGAAGCTTTCCCGCTGTCGCTCGACGTACGCCGCGTTGGCAGGGGTGTAGGGCACCGCGGGAATGTACATGACCGTCGAGTCCTCCTTCCCGACGTGCTGCTTCTCTACCGAATGGACCACATCCTGGGCTTGTGGTCAGCATGCAGCGTGGAATCCGACGTGGGCAGCAACCTACGCAGTGCCAGAACACCATGTCGCCCGGGTACACCTTCGGCACCGAAACCATCGTCTCGTCCAACCGGAGGTGCGGGTGGCTCTGCGGGTTCGGGCGGGGCCCAGTGAACGCCTGCCCTAGCGAGTAGATGCCCGGGAAGTCCGGGTTGGAAATATCTGCGAATCCGCCCCCTTTGTCAGCTCCTATTGCACCAACAACAAAAGCAGGTCACCCCGCACCGAACTGCCAGTCCTGCGGGTCGAACGACTCCGCGCTCTTCCCCTCCTTCGGCGTGAAAAACGGCCGCAGCACGATGTACGCGTTCGAGAGCAGCACGTGCGGGAACACCTGCAGCGTGCCCTCGTTCGGGCCGGTCTCGCTCAGCGCGAGCCAGCCCTGGTACGTGCGGAAGACCGTCGACTGGTTCGGGCGTTTGTACAGCGAGCTCCGCGCGTTCACCCGGTTGCGCAGGTCGTACGGGTCGTGCGCGCGCCAGTCGCCGCTCAGGATCTCCGCGAAGCACGCGCGGAAGACTTGGTCCTCCCACCGCTCGATGCTGCCTCCTGTATGCCCAAGGGCACATCGTCAGCCCTGGCGTGATGGTGTACAGACGCAGATAATCTGACCGTCAATATGTGGCGGGTGCGCGTCCCACTGCACACCGGGGTGGCGGATGCGAAAGCGGTCTGCGTAGACGAGCGGGGTCGTCAGGTCGACGTCCGCCACATTCTCCCCGCCGCGGACGTGGTACATCTGGTTGAGCCACTTCGTCGTCTCGAGCACGTTCGGGTGCGCGCGGGCGCGAATCTGTGACTTCGTCCAGCTGCGAATCCTCTGCGTCAAAAACTGGACTGGTACATGCGCGATGAGACGCAAGGCTCACTAGAGCTGGAAGAACTGCTTGTCGTTCTCCGGGAAACCTGCAGCGTCACGTCATCAGTGCACTGGGTTTAGGGATGTAAAATGATCAGGCTGTACCTTCGATGTCGGGGTTCGTCGTAACATACTCGCGCAGCCACGCCTGCCACTCCTTCGCCTCTGCATCGTCCACAACATCCCGGATGACCACGCATCCCTTCCTCTTTATCTCGTCGACGCGCTGCGCGCTCAAGCTCCCCAATTCCGAGAAGTTGACTTCAGGCACGTTCTACAATCCGCACAACACAACGCATCAGCCAAGTGCCACTCCCCATGCGTCGTCCAGGTTCCGAGTTGCCAACATACCTGCGAGCCCTGGCTAGCGATCTCCTTCGTCGCCTTGTCCAGCTCTTGTAGGATCTCGCCCCACGCCTTCGTGACGCGCGCCGCGAAGTCCGGGTACGCCGCCGCGATCTCCTTCTTCAGCTCCACCAAGCGAGGCGGGCACGGGCCAAGTTCGCTCGACATCGTCAGCAGGTCAGCAGGTAAACTCGTAAGGCCGCAGGGATGGCGCTTGGCACTCAATCGGTGGCCCCAGAGGGAACAGCAGTACGCCTGCGCCAACTGCTCCCGATAAGCCGTCCTTATATGCGCCGCGAAGCGAGCGTCGAGCGGACGCCGGACGACCCCTCTCACGCGCGGTGCGCTTAGGACAGTCACAGGGCCGTCCCTGTGCGCAGGCAGGATCACGCGGGCTCATAGACCTGAGAGCGCACCTTGGGTCGACGCAAGTCTAGACACAACTGTACGTCTCTCGCAATGGTACCCCATTGGCCAACCCGGCCCTCATGCGTCGCTATACCTGGGCGTTGACTAACAGGCGTTGCTGTGCCCACGCTGTATTCTCAGCGCGCCTCGCGCGCGAGAGGTGCGCGTCCGAGGCGGTCACTCGCCCGGGCCTCCTTCGTGCGGCGATATATCGGAGAAACCTTACTGGCAATGTGCATACGGTAAGCGAGCGCGCCGGCGGCCACAAAGATGAAGGGCACTCACCTTATTGACGGCCAGACCAGATAGTCATCGAGGGTGTCTTCTGCAGCGCAGCGTGGGGCACACGAGGTAGATACGCACCGTCGGAAGGCCGACTGTCGAGACGAGGTCGGCCGCGATCGCTTGGATGAAGCCTTGCACGCGGGACATACAACGAACCCCTTCGTTTAACGCCGCGAAACTCAAGAGCCACGAAAAGTATTAGAAAAGCGCCATGAACATTCAAGACGGCATCATAACAGCTAGGGATGTGGGATAAGCTAGATAACAGGGAGATAGCGCGACGGTGAGTCCAGGACGGGAGCACATTACGCCTGGACTCTGTTATTGCTGGAACTCCTCTTCCCCAGCTTGCTCTGCGTATTCATCGCCCGCAGCGGGCTCTTCCTGGTACTCGGCCGTAGCTTCGGGTTCACCTTCGTACTCGTACTCCGCCTCCTCCTCGTCGGCCGTCGCCTCCTGGTACTGTTCACAACCGTCAGCAACGTACCCTCAGTATAAGCAAGTTCGCGCAGGGAGCGCACCTGCTGGTATTCCGCACTACACGAATCATGAGCATCGTCTTGTACGTTCAAAGCAACAGCCGACTCACATCAGGTCATGCGTGTTGCTCTCCGCCTCGGAGAACTCCATGACGTCCATGCCCTCGCCCGTGTACCAGTGCAGGAACGCGCGGCGCTTGAACATCGCCGCGAACTGCGTGAGCGTGCGCGTGAACAGCTCCTGCACCGCGGTCGAGTTCGCGAGGCACGTCGCCGACTGCGACTGCCCCACAGGCGGCACCGAGCACAGAGAGACGGAGACGTTGTCCGGGATCCACTCGACGAACTGCGTCGAGTTCTTGCGCTGCAGGTCGAACACGGCCTTCTCTGCCTCTTGCGAAGCGACGTTCCCTCGGAAGATAGTTGCGGCGGTGAGGTATCGACTGGGCCTGTGGTTAGCGACTGGCGCGGTATGCAGCAGGAGGGGAATACCTACCCAAACCGAGGGTCGCACGCGACGAGTAGGTTCGCCCGTTCAAACAGACTATGAAGATTTTAGCTCACTTGAAGAGATGCAACCAAGGGGACAACTCACGAACTCGTCAGGTCCTTGACGTTCCAACGAACGTATGCCCTCGACTTAGGGTCGAAGAAAGGTCCGTAGCTCGGCATGAGGAAGTGTAGCTGTGTGCCATCAATATTCCCTGCGCACCGACAAAGAAAAATGGGCGACATACACGGGGGAAAGGGATGAGGTTCAGGGCCAACTTCCGCAAGTCGCCGTTGAGCTGTCCGGGGAAGCGCAGACTCGTGCTGACGCCGCACATCACCTGTGCTACGATGTTGTTCAGGTCGTCAAACGAAGGATGCTTGACCTTGAGTGTCCGCTGCGAGATATCGTATCTACGAAACGTGTCAGCGAACGATTAGGGGTGGTCGAGTTGTTGCATACAGGGCTTCGTTGTCAATGCACATCGTCATGTCGCTGTTCTCGACCAGTTGGTGTATTGAGAGCAACGCATTGTATGGCTCGACCACTGTCTCTGAGACCTGAACACAAACGCATAACAATGTTAGCTCGCGCGTCCGACCAAAGTCCTGAGAAATGATCTGGGGTGCATGGCGCGGTACCATACCTTAGGCGATGGGAGGATGGAGTACGTTGCAATCATCCTATCGGGGTATTCCTGCAGATTCAAATCAGGGGGCAGGCAACGCGTGAAAGAGCGCACACAACTTCTCGGAATTTAGAAAGCAGAAGCGAGCCGAGACCTGCGCCGGAGCCGCCGCCTAGAGAATGCAGCACTTGGAATCCTTGCAGTGCTTCCGTCGCCTCTGTTTGTTTGCGGACATTTTCCTAAGTGGGCAGAGTGAAGTTGAGCATGGACGCGACTAGTACCGTCCAAAAACCTACCAGAATGCTTTCCATAAGCTCGGCACCTGAAACGAGTCAAACTAAACTGATCTTTTTCCGAAGGCGAGGGCCGCATACCTTCGGTATAAACTGCAGAATGATTAAGATGAGCAGCCGAGAGTTCCGAAACGGAGTCATACACCTACATCCTTTAGCCCAATTATTTCCCGCACCCGTAGTCCCAGTCACGTAGGTGTCAGGACGGAACAGGGTTCCGAGCGGACCCGAACGGATCTGTAATGGTGACTCCAGTAAGCCCGTGCTCATGTCGCCAGTATGTCCGTGTACTGACGTGATCACAAACACCCTCTTCCAAGTCGACTTGGACACTCCGGGGAACGTACTTCGCGCCCTGCCCGTGAGACTCCACTTCGGTGAAGTACACGCCGACCTAGATAGGGCCCGAGTTAGCAACATACGAGGTTATTGACGAGGAACGTACTCTTGGCAGCTGAAGGGAGTCGTTTCCTTGGTAGTGCTTCCGAACGGAAAGTGACGGTGAGCGTGTGCGAGTCAGAACGATACGACCGCACGCAAGTCGTTAGACCGTCGCAATCTGCCATGCTCATGGAGCGTACAGCGCTGGCCAGTGGGTGACCCGTATCCGCGAGCCAGAATCGCGGATCCGCGGGAAGGGACAAGTCGCGCATTGAGCAGGAGTAGCTCAAACCTACCAAAGCCGTTCCCTGAAGCCAGGGGGTCCCTTCCCGTGAGACGCTCTCGCACGAGTTGGAGTGAGGCGTGTCGGTGGCAGCTTAGCCTACCGTGTCTGGGGAACACCACAGACTGACCAGCAGACACAAACGGCGGCTGTCTATCGACTTGAGTGCCGCGCGTGTGAGTTCGTACATACCCCATCATCGTCTAGTCCATGCTCCGCAAGGAGCATCCTCCAGAAGGACTCTCCGACTTGGTTTCCAGCCTGTGCGACGCGTCTCTTCAGTTCCTCCAGCTTGACCACTCGCTCGGAAGTGCTTTACCTGGCCGACCTATATCGCGTGCCGGGAGCAGATCATGTCTGATCAGCAATGAATTACGACAGTGGCGGCTCAGGTACGCATACCTGCACGTTTACAATCTCTCGCGGCATGCTGCTATTTGGTGAGGAGACAGACGGGTGTGCGTGGTTTGGGGGACGTTGGATGAATAGGAGGGCAAGAAAGGCAAAAAGGCAGGGAAGGCAAAGGCGGGAACGGCGGTATTTATTCGAGCTGAAACGTTGATGTGAGTCGGATGACGTCTCGCACGCGCTTCCGAGCCCACGGGCGCTGCCGAAACGGGAGATTAGATTAGACCAAGTTGAACGTCCTCCGGCCAGCGTCCCTCTCTTGATCCAGAACCGCGATGTTCTCCTTCGTCGTCGCCTTTCTGCTCGCTGTGGCGACCAACGCGGCACCTCTCGCTGGCTATGGAGGAGCAGTGCCCTCGGCGACGCTCAGTCCACTCGCCATCACGCTCAGCATCTTACCTCTCCCTCTGCTCGCTGCCGTAAAGTACACCTACGTTCGTTTCCGCAGAGGACAGTCTATACATGCGCACCCCCACACCTTCGATATCTCTCTAGGTAACAACCCATCACCTTTGTCCCTGCCCGCTTCGGCATCTATCGGATCTGGGTCTCGACAGCGCCCTTCGGGCAGCTTCCGGTCAACCATCACACCCTACTTGGTCGGCTTTCTTGGTTCTCCTCAGTGGGAGACAACCATCCGCTCTAGGCTGGATAGAACTCTTCGCCAAGCGCAGACTGCATCTCACAGGTCATCCCATCGCTCCTTGCGCTCTCTTCACTCTCCGGCTGTCGGCGACCTGTCCAGGACTACCGTCAACACAAGCTCAGCCTATTACTCTTCGCTCTCTCACAAGTCTTGTTCTCGCTCAAAGTCTGCCTCTGTATCTTTTGGCGACACCTCTGCAGAAAAGCTCCCTAGTCCTAGATTCACCTCGCACGCTTTCTCTGCGATCACAGATTGTTCCCTCATCCATCCTTCTTCTCCTGCTTGTCAACACGACGTCTTCCTTCCGGTCCCGCCTCCTCCTGCGCATGTCATGCAGGCCTCATCTAGGGTCTGTATTCAACGCGGCTCTCCTACTCTGATGCAGATCATGGAACCCGTCCTGGCTTCGTGGTACGATGATAGCAGAGGCGACTCCACGAACTCGTCCAGCAGTATGCCTCGTACAAAGTCTAACTGGTCTTCCGAGTCACCCTCGTTACCTTTCCAGACGCCAATGACGTCCCCGCCCACCCCTGGGATGCCTGGCGCCTTCTCTGCCCCTTCAATGTCTTTCACACTCGTCAGGAAGCAACTCGGAATATCTGCGACGTCTTCTGCCCTCACTCTCAGCACACCCTCTCCCCCATCCCTATCGGTTGCTCTGTTCCACTCGCCGATCGCCCCAAGCCTTCCGGTACCCCAGCCGATATACACCCCGGGCGTACGGCCAGAAAGCTACACCGTTCTACCGAAGGACTGGCAATATGACCCTGGTCGTCTCAGCGTCCCCGCACTCATACACAGCCCGACACATCGTAGTCCGGTCCCCGGCCGTCCTTCTGGGATCTACGATGTTCTCACTAGTCCCGTTGTTCGCCCTTCGACTTCTCCCAAAGTGTCGTTCTCTCCCGTCCTCGGGCCACCCGCGTCCCCCGTGCTTCCTCAGGGCGCAGGCCCGGTGGTCCTCAAGTCGGCTCTTAAGAAGCGTGCGAGCGCGAGCCCCGCGCTGCCCTCTTCTCTCCGCAACTCGGTCAGCTTCAGCCTGCTCAGCGTCGATGGCCCAGGCGCGGACTCCCTGCTCTCCGTGTCCACCGTTACAGACGGCCCCGGCAGGAACCGGAAGAGCTGGGACCTCACAGACCTGATGCACAATGGCCAGCTCGACGTCGACGCGATCACAAGCGCGCTCGGCTTGGGACTCGGGCTCGGGTCGCGGAGCAGTGTCGGCTCGGTCGGGTCCGGCCCAAGCATTACGCTCACCTTCGCCCAGGACAGCGCCAACACGAACACGAACACGAACGGCGGAGACGGAGACGCCAGCGCCGACGCGGACGTCGAGTACGACATTGATCAGTACGCCGCGGGCTGGGGCTCGCCGCAGCTCGCACAGGACGGCGCGGGCACGCAGATGCGCTGGCACGTGCATGGGCTGCAGCTGTGCGCGATCCCGGAGGAGACGCGGAGCGACGTGTGCTCCATTGCGGGGAGCGTGCACGGGAGCGACGTGCGCTCTGTCGCGGGCAGCGTGCACGGCAGCGACGGCGGGCGCGCGCTCACCGCGGAGGAGGAGCTGGAGGTGGAGGAGCTTGTGCAAGACAGCGGGGTAGTGGAGATGGACATGGACAGCGCGCTCGTGGACGCGCTGGAGAAGAGCGCGGAGCTCGCGGCGGCGAGCGTGCGCACGAGTGGAGGTCTGCGGCCTGAGAGCTGGCGCGAGGGCGAGTCGGTGATGACGCTGAGCGTCGGGCTGGCTTGGTAGGCGTTCTGGCGCATATAGCGATACCCCCCCTTTCACTACGATACCTCCTTCCGATGTTACCAGTACACGCATTCTACACGTAGCTTTCCGAAATACATAGCGATATCTTCCCAACTTCCTTCACATGCTTTCACAGCGCTCGTCGCGGTCGCGGCGGAGGCCAAAAGGTTCGCAGGTATTCATGGCTATACGAGATTGAGGTAGAACCACCCGGCTGATAGTATCAAAGAGCCAGCTCGGGTGGTGAACAGGGGACCGAAACAGCATTCGCCGATTCCTCCTCAGCGACGCGCGACTCTCCAGAGCCACCGACAGCTGGAACATGACTAGTGCGGCTGAAAGCGAATGCGAACGCCAGGATGCTCGAGTGGCGAGACCCGACCGGAAGCTGCACCGACGCGAAGGGCGTACGCTGCGCCTCGGGGAGGCCTGGCGCGACCCGGCTCTGGACCTGGACCTGGATCTGCAGTGAACGAAAGAGCGGTGTCGCGGCCGCGGCGGTCGCCCATTGCGGATGCGCGAACGGGTTGCTCGAGAACGCAGAACTGGAGAACGCGGAGCTTGAGAGCGTGGAATTGGAGAGCGCGGAGCTAGAGAGCATGTCCGGACCCGGGAAGGCGCCGGTTCGGCCGTCGTAAATCATACGGTAGCGTTCAGCTGCAGCCGCTCGCACCAACGCCGACGATGTCTGCGCCCGCGACTGTGTCTCCCCACTGAGTTCGGGCGAGTCGGGCCTGGGATACGCCGGGCCCTTTGCATCCGCTTTGGCCTGCGAACGGGCTCGCTGGCGCTCTCGGAGGTTTTCATACACGCTGCCCTCCAGCCTGACTTCCAGGCAGTAGGATGAGGAGGATCCGGGCCAGCGGGTAGCCGTGAGGTGTACGGTCCGCCGCGCGTCCCCGAAGCTCATCGACCCGTTCGACCACGAGTTGACGTGGTAAACCGCAGGGAACGCGGGATCGTTCCTATCGTTCCCTGGGCACGACGCAGGCAGTGGGGACCCGTCCGGTCTATACGGAACGCCGTCCGCGTAGTTCTGAGCGTGATCTTGTGGAGAGCCCGGGCGGATGGAGACGTGCGCGCAGAGGAGCGACTCGTTGCAGCGGCCGAGGTGGAGCACAAAGCGTTCGTGCGTGGTGCGGTGGAGGAACCGGTACGACTGCGGCGGATGTGCAGGGCCTGATGACGGGCCCCCTTTGACTTGCAGCGTAAAGCCGAAGTGCGCGGAAAGGGAGGGCGCGAGCCACGGGGAGATGAAGAACGAGTGAGCCTCGGTGGGAAAGAACTGCGCCGGAGTGTGTGGCTCGGGCGTGGCTTGGAAATTCGCAACGTACACCGTGGAGAGGGACCCGCTGGCGATCGGGATCGGCGTTGTCGTCCCATTGCGGACTTCCGGGACATCAAAGGAACTGCGACCTTGACTTGTGTGATCGAGCGGGGCTGAGGGTGGTATGTCACTTGTCCCAGTAGAGTTCCAACCAATGCGACGAAGGAGTTCCGTGGTGCGGGGACCGATGAACAGCAGACGGTAACCTGGATGCTCCGGAGTTTCGTAAGGTGCGACGCCGACGAAGTGCTGTGTGAAGTCGTTCGCTGATTGCGGGCGGCGCCAGAGAATGAGAGCGATACATTCGCCCGCCTGGGTTTTGCACGGGAGAAGAGCAAGGGAGAACGGGTTACCTTCTACGAGGATGAAGTCGCAACGGATCCCGTAGCTCGTGACTCTATGTTCACAAGTAGTCTGGAAGCAGATCGTCAACGCGAGGAGCATGCCTTCTCACGGGGAACATACCTGAGGGCCAAAACCAGCGACAGCGAATTGCCCGCTGACAAGCCCGGGTAGAGCCCCTAGAGCTGCTGGTGTTATATCTGCCGAATCCTTGAACACTGATGGAGATGGCGCAAATAAGGAGCTCGTAGAGTTTCGTCTGTGTCCGAAAGGCATCGCTGGAGTACTAGCAGGCATTTCTCTACCCCAAGCGAAGAGTGTGTGATCGGGGGTACGCTTCATGATCTCCTCCTGCAGCCGCTGGAACGCCTTCTGTCCCTCGCCGTATATGGTGGGCATCGTGACGTCGAAGAGACCCATGAGAGAATAGGCCTCGTCTTCTACCCTAGAGGTCTTGCGCGAAGATGCCCAGGACATCCGGCTGGCGACACTGACCTGCTGCAGCGGCCGACGGAACGTCAGGACGGCAGCGTCGATCTTCGTGATCTCTTCCACTAGAGCGCACAAGGCAGTCTTCGTACCCAAGGGAGTCCAGTCCGACGCCAGGAAAACGAGAAACTGCGGCGCTATGAGCTCCTGCAGCGTCCATCCACGCGTGAACCATCTGCTCCTGCGGAATGGCGACCGGGGCTTCTCGACGGGGCGGTCGCTGGGGACGTCCGCGAGGTACGCAAAGCACATCTGGGCCCGCGCGTACCATCTGAACATCGAGTTGATCGCCTCCTCGAGCTCTGCGCTGCTCGTTTTGTCGATGCAGCAGGTGTCGATCCAGACCCAGGAGAAGCCAAGCGACCTCGCTACGTGAACGGCCTTCCGGATCTTCGAGGATATCCGCGGGTCGTCGCGCCGCGCGCCTTCGAGCTGCAGCTGGAGAATGTCCTGGAAAGATTGCTCCGGAACCTGCCAGACGTGCGAGAGGATGGCGTAACCGCCTGGCACCTCGTCGACGCTGTTGAAGTGGTGAAGCTCGAGGAACATGGTTTGAGTCGAGAGTAACCACATCCTCTTCTGTAAACTTCGGCTCAGTAAATTAATCATGCAGTGACACAGGAAAAACTGAACTGTCAGTGAATCCAGTATAATGCCGGAAAGGGGGGGGATGCTCAGAAAGGCGGGAGCTGCACGCGGAGGCGAGGGACTCCTTTTGAGGGACTACGAACGCCTTCTAGCAGTGCTGCGATGACCCCGAGTCGTCCGGCTCCACACGCTCCGTCGCATCGCTATATGCTGCGCTAGGCCAACCAGCCGCCGTCGCAGTCTTCTCAAGAGTGTGGTGGGCGTCTTGTGATGGATACATTGCATCCGACATGCCACATGGGCGTTGCGCCGTCACAGCCTACCTGCACCGACTTCAGTTTGATCACGATCGCGCGTTACACCACATACCTGCTATGGGGCCGTCGGCGACTGTTCAGAACGTTGGTATAGCGTAGTAATCTTGAATATCGCAGTGAGTTGAACAGCAACCCGAAATTGCGAGTTCAAGTCGAGCTGTACTGAGGACCAGTAGCTACGCCGCGGCACCGATGACCTGGTTGTTCCTGTCAGAGATGGTTGTCGCTTGTGATTATTCCCAAGGTCGGAGTACGAGGTCCACCCACAGTCACATTCTGCCGATGTGTAGAAGAACGATTGAAGGATAATCGGGTGCGAGTATTTGGTGGTAGACGGCAAGTACATACGGCATGACCAGCGTCGCCTCGAGTATACAGTACGTCACCGGCATTTGCCGGCAGCTTCGCCACTCAGTCGCTGAGAAACAAGAAGATCTTCATAAAGCTACACTAATAATATGCGTAACATAGCTACGGATACATCATCGGCCGTCAACAGCCCAGACACCACGACACCGATTAAAAAAATACAAACAACCACCGTCGACGTCAACGTCGTACCCTTAGACCCAAGCTCAGAAGAACCGCCACAGCGAGCTCCGCTCCTGCAGCCGCCTATGCCTCCTCAGCCCCGGGATGCTGATCCTCGACAAGATCGCCGTCGGCCCCTCCTCCTCCTTCGCATTCGCCATCCCAAGCTCAACTTGGGGTGTCGCGGACGGCGAGTCGACGCTGCGCCGGCGCATCGTGACCTTCCGCCTGAACTGCCGCTTGCTGCAGGAGCGGTCAGCGTCAGCCATGCATACCTACAGAGCGCGAGGAGGGCTGGGAAGAGCGACTCACCACATAGCGTTCGCTGACGTCGCGGCGAGGACCCCGGGGCGGACCGGGACCGCTGCTGCGCGCACGGTCGACTCGGACGAGCCGTTGGGCCTGACGGCGAAGTTGAGGTCGATCGTGGTAGGGGCTGCCCTTCCGGCAGCGTCGGACTGGGAGGCGGGAGCGGAGGTCGTCGGCGCTGGAGTAGACGCAGAGGCCGAAGGTGCGGAGGGGGCGTTGAGGAAGATGGTGCTCCGTCCGGATGCGCCAGAGGATACCGTAGAGGTCGACAGCGCCGTGGATTGTGCACTGGAAGAGGAAGAAATAGCGGGCGTAGACGAGGCCTGTGCGGACTGCGAGGCCGCCGGCGCGCCGGTGGTCAAAGTAATGACGAGCGTGCTGACGACGGTTGAGGTGGTGACCTTCACGGACTCGGTGGCGGAGGTTTGGCCCGAGGAGGGGGCCATTATGGACGATAGCGACGCGGAATGGGTAGACAGCGGAAGGTCGGGTGAGAGCGAGGACGAAATGGCGGCGGAAGAGAGGGACGCCGTTTGTGATAGAGTAGACGCAGAGAAGGAGGCAGATGCCGTCGACGACGCTGAGGCAGCCGAAGCACTGCCTGTGTCTGGAGCCTGACTGGCAGAGCTGGGGATTACAGAAGCGGATGTGGATGCAGCGCCAAAAGTCGATGATGCAGAGCCGTACGGCACCGAGTCGGACGCACTCGTGGGTGCCGGGACAGCACCGCTGCTCAGAAACGGGGTGGGGACGACCGTCGAGTTCGGGCTAGGAGCGGGAATCCCGTTCGGATACGAGTCCTTGAAGATGTCGTCCTGTGCGCCATCCTTGAAGTTATACAGGTCTGTGTAGAACGGCGGGGAGTACGTTCCCTCGAACATCTATCATGCCCGCTCGGTCGATATCATATTGTTATAGCAGTGCGGAAAAGGAGGCGTTCTCACGTTATTGCGTTCCTGCTGGAACCAGTAGAAGGGCTGCTTCGCGCCGTACGTGCAGTTCCCTGGGGCGGCGTTCGGCTTGCCGTTGTCCGGGTCGGCGCCGCAACGGCGCGGGACTTGGGGTTTGGCGAGTGGAATGTCGGACGTGGATCCAGTGACATTGCACTTGAATCCGTTCATGTAGTCTGCCGGAAACCAGGTCAGATTGCGAGAACTCAACGGCATCTCTGAGACGTACTCTGCTCTCCTCCACTGTCTTGCTGTAAACAGTATATATGTTAGGCATGCCTCGTGATCTGCGTGCAGGGATACCACTTACCGAGTGGATCCAGAACCAAGCACAATGGCATCCGCCCGGGGGACAGGGCGGCATACGTGCGGGGACCTGGAAGTCCGTGAAGCGTGTCCAGACACACGTCTGGTTGATGCTGAAGACCGTGAAGTCCTCCGGCTGGATCTTCGTGACGTCTGACTCGTACGCAATCGCCAGCGCGCATCCCTTCAGGTCGTTGAAGCCCGTCGTATGGTATTCCGATATATCGCTGTTAGGGCACGGGCTGTCGCCCTGGCGAATGTCGCCACCCTCAGAGGAGTTGAACCAGGTCGTCGCGCCCTTGTTGCACGCAAGCTCCGTGGTAGCGGGCTTTCCCGCCGGGAGCTCGAAGAAATCACCCGGGTGAGGCGGGTGGTCGAGGTGGTTGTGAAACCACCACTTCTGGAAGGAAAAGTTGGTGAGAGGAGCGACAGGGCGGTTGTCGTAATCGTATGTGTGGTCGGTGACGTTGAAGCCGTACATGCTCGGATGCCAGATCGCTGCGGGAAGCATATCAGCAAATTGCAGGTAGGTGAAAAAAAGATATTTACTCACAGATGTGTGCGGATGCAAGAGGCAGAGCCGCTGCAAGGGCAAGTAAAGCGGCGGCCAACATGATGGCTCGTGTATGGTGAGGTCTATTTGGTGTGTGATGCGAACTTCTATAGGAGGCAGGTCCAGCCGGAAGCGTTGAAGGATGCGAGTCTGTTGTCTCCCAGAGAACCAGTCTCCGAGGCCGAGTCCGAACCAGAAAGCGAGGGGGAACGCAGAGAAAACCGACCGTGAGTCGATACCGCACCCTGGCCCGCCGGGCGGCGAGGATAATATACGGGCGTCGCTTGTGAGGAGAATAAGGTGGCTAAAAATGGCGTCGCCATTGTTGTTGTACTGAAGTTGTATACATACCGCTTACGGACAATAGACCACATATTCACCGTCATGCCGCCCGCACGGCCATCACGACGGCCTCGCGCGACGTCGGGCTGCTATCGCCGCCGCGAGCGAGCTGGATGTTTCCAGCCTCGTCGTCATCGTCAATGTCGTCGTCGAATTCCCCGAACAAAGTCGAGCGTGGGCGCGTCTCACCTAATCGTCCCACACCTCCGGGGTAGTTAGGCCGACCAGATCAATTGATCTCTCCGGCCTAATCAGGCCAATCTCCTCAGCCCGTGAAGAAAGGTGAATATCTCCTGGCGCCTGATAGCTAGAATAGGCGAGATCTTGGATCAATCCGCTTGTCCCCCGGAGTGCCTGGGCGCTGTTTCCCCCGCCTTTTCGCTTATCCCTCCTCGCTTCTCAACTCCTCCCGCCCGTGCGTATCGTAACACGTGTACTCGCTAAAACGCCCTCCCGCCCTCTCCCCCGCCGCGCGCCCGATGCCTTCCTTTTTAGGATAATCTGGCTGGAGATAATCGCTATCAATCTCCCCCGGCGTGCCCCGCCCGCTCATCAATTCCGCCATCAATCCCCGGCCCTCCCTTCCTAATCGGGTCTCTAAGCCGTCCGCCAGCGCTCCCCCCGCCCGCCAGCGCTCCCCC
>KQ464109.1:0-61324 GCA_001304625.1 Trametes sp. AH28-2
GTTCGAGTGGTATGACCTTGTCACTCTTGTCGGGCGGTAAAAGGGTGGCGTGAGATTGTATAGGATTATTTGGGCATGGCATATAGCCGCCAGACTGGTGGCCATGTAGCAGGGCTCGCAACGCCTGTAGCTAGTTGCCAAGGGTGTCAGCATTCTGATATTTCTCTTGCGACACTCGTTCAATACTCTGCAACCCTTATAGGTGCTTGCGATGCACTCAGAACTCTTCCATTGCATTGGAAAGGGCCATCACCGCTGACCTGGAGACCAAGGACTCGGCGGAAGGCTGCGCGGTCGTGACTGGAGTGCGGCGGGGCCGTCACTGGCACTGGCACTAGCGGCCTAACTTGTACCTTCACTGGTGAGTTTACTATCGCCAAATCCCAGTCTCTGTCTCAGGCTCTCTGGCAAAGCATAGGCGCGGCTTCCCCTCCCCTACTCCCCTTATTGTTCCCTTCAGTCGTCCCTGCTGGCCGGCCTGGAGTTATGAAGCACGACCCCGGATACGACTCGGAGTACGAGCCTACGCAGATGCCCTCACAGGTTGACTACCGTCCGGACTCGGAAGCACATACTCAGAGGACATCTCGAAGGACTAGTGAGCAAGCTAAGGCACGCATATCCCTGTACGTGTGATCCTCTTCGCAGGGATGCCGCGCTAACTCGACTGTATTCCACAGTCTGTACGATTCCGGTGCAGCGTTAGACTCGCAGACAAGTGAGTCGCAGTGGGATTGCACTGCGCCATGTGCATCTCCGTGCGCTGGCGCCGCCTCTGAGGCGTACGAGGGTATGTCTGGTCAGTTTCCAGTGCGATAAAGCTGACAGGAGCTCTCTTATAGATGGCAACGTCGAAATACAAGGCCGCGGCGAGATCCACAATGACGAGTCCCACGACTCGGAAGAAACGGGCTCCGTGCGCTCGAACGGTACGTCGTTCACGCACTTCTCGCGTGCGCGGTACCTGATGAGGATGCAAAAAGCAGTAAACTCATCGACCTGTGAGAGCACGGAGGACGATGAGGTGCGTCGCCTTCAGGGCGAGCTCCGTCAGGCGAATATAC
This sequence comes from Trametes sp. AH28-2, assembly GCA_001304625.1. Lineage (NCBI taxonomy): Eukaryota > Fungi > Basidiomycota > Agaricomycetes > Polyporales > Polyporaceae > Trametes > Trametes sp. AH28-2. The sequence continues at coordinate 1,065 of KQ464109.1, forward strand.
AGATCGAATTCCTGCGTCATCGAGTTGAAGACTTGCAGCAAGTCGGGCTTATGCAGCACGGCCGCATCGAGGAGCTCCAAAATCGTATCCTCGAGGACGCGTTTGTCCTTGACCCCGATGAACAGTCCCAGGTTCTTATCCCGGCAACTTCCTTCTCGCGCGCCATTGCAGGCCACACAGAGAGTCGGATGTCCACGAACACTGAGTACGTGACATTTGCTCTGTGAGGCTCTCTGTATCTGACAGAGCTTTCAGGGCACGCGATTCTCTCGGCGACGCCGTCAGCGCCGCCGGGAACGATCAGGAACAACCCAAGAAGAAGCGCAAGATGACATGACCGGTCGATGCAGGGTAAACATCTAGGTATGCTACTCGACCTTCGCTGAGATGTCGTAGTATATCGTCCGTCGACTATATGTACTGTTAGTACTCAAAGTGGTTCAGTGCCGATCCGTCAATTGTAACTGTTGCTGAGGCCTCTGCCACAGAGCCTGAGGTTGCGGCGGTGGCGTCGCCGTGCCACGTGTTGCGTTCGGCCGCTGCCCTCGCCGGCGAGCCCTTGGAAGTCGTTTCTGCCTGGCTTGACCGTCACGATCTCGCTTGGTCTGTTCTGTTTTCCGCACGTCGCCCTCATGTCAAGCACGAGTACGCCTTGCTCTGGCTGCGGCAAACCTTTCAAGTCCGGGGGCTTGGTCAAGCACCAGAACTCGTGCCGGACATATCAAGATCAGGAGACTCGTCGACTGGCTCAATGGCGTGCAACGCAACAGCCTGTCTTCGTTGCAGTAGGAGACAAACGCAGGAGGGTGGAGGTGGGAGCGCCTGAGCCGACTGCTTCCGTGATAGACTCGGAGGTGAGCTCAGAGGACCTAGTGAGAACGATGCTCGAGGGGGTGTCTGACGATGTTTCTCCGGAAAGCTGAGCAATATAGTCGCCTCACCTATGGATGACCACCACGATCCTCCGCTGAGGCCACTCACACCGGAACCCATACGTCTCGACGGTCGTCCAGTCCGCTCCAACCGTGGTAAACTTCCTGCTCGATACCAAGACTTCATCCCCGAAGGCCCCCCTCCCTTACCGCCCTCAGATTCCTCTTCAGTCTCCATATCCCTCCCCTCAGAGCCGGAAAGTGTGCCCATTGCAGTCACGCGGACGAGTGCAAACAGGTTCGGGCTCATGCGAGAGTTCACTGGGGTGCTGCCCGCCTTCGATCCGGAAGACGAGATGCCACTCGGCGATCTACTTGACGATAGCGCGACACATCACATCCTCCCAAAACCTTCGCGGGGGCTGCTCATTGCGCCCTATCCCAACATCTCGTCGTATCTCTTCGGGAAGTGGTTCTGGAACGGCACCGCGGTCAAATCCGAGGCCGACCGGGATCGCCTACTTGAAGACTGTATCTTGAACCCCGAATTCGACCCAAACGACCTGCGAGGGGTGAACTGGAAGAAGCTCGATCGTCAGCTCGGCGAGAGCGACCCGAACAGCGAGCAATGGGGCTCCCGGGACGGTTGGAAGCGTGCGGATGTGCGGATCGAGGTCCCGCTCGGGAAGGACACCCCTCTGGCCCTCTTCGACGTGCACGGCCTCGCATACCGCGCCCTCGAGGAAGTGATAGCATCTGTGTGCTCTAGTGAGCTCTCTGCCGGATTCCACTACACACCGTACGAGCTCTTGTGGCAACCGCCTACGCCTGCAGGCGGCAGCGATCCTCCCGTCGAGCAGGTCTTCGGCGAGTTGTATAGCTCGAAAGCCTTCCGTGATGCACACGCCGAACTGCAGAGCTCCCCTGGGGAACCTGGATGTGACCTTCCTCGGGCCATCATTGCGTGCATGCCGTGGTCAGACTCCACACATCTCGCCGAGTATGGGAACGCATCTCTTTGGCCGATCTACCTCCTCTTCGGCAACCAGTCAAAGTACGCGCGCGGGCGGCCAAGCATGAATGCGTGCCACCACGTCGCCTATATCCCAAAGGTGAGCTCACGTCTGTCAATGAGTTCATATACGTGCGTTCGAAGCTCACGCTTCTTTACCAGCTTCCGGACAGTATAGACGACTTCCTGCATGCTCACACGGATAAGCAAGATATCAGCAAGATTCTCACGCACTGTCGGCGCGAGCTGATGCATGGGATTTGGAGGATACTTCTCGGTGACCGCTTCATTGAAGTGTGTCGTCACGGGATTGTGGTGAAGTGCTTCGACGGTATCACTCGCCGACTATACCCCCGCTTCTTCACATACTCTGCTGATTACCCAGAGAAGTGAGTAACCTCTCAATCATACATTCACGGGTTCAACATTGACGGTATTACGGCTACAGAGTGCTACTGGCGACAATCCGTGATATGGGAAAATGTCCCTGTCCGCGATGCCTGGTCCTCAAGACCGACATCCATCTCGTGGGTACGCCTGAGGATATGAGGCAGCGAGCAGCCCAGGCGCGCGAGGACACACCGGCCCGTCGCGCTGAGGTCAAAGCAGCGCGCACCCTCATCTACCACAAGGGGAAGGGTGTCAGCAGCACTTCGGTTGAGAACCATTTGAAGGCCACCTCGCAGGTCCCAATCATTGTGAGCTCTGGTCGTCTGATGCTCCGAGCAAACGGACGGCTAACACGGTTTTGTAGAATGCCTTTTCTGAGCGGCTTGGCCCCTGGCTTCCCAATTTCTACACGCTGTTTGTTCCAGACTTCCTACATGAGTGGGAGCTAGGCGTGTGGAAAAACATCATGGTGCACCTCATCCGGATTCTGCATGCCGAAAAGGGGAGCCAGGTGCGGGAGCTCAACTCACGGTGCGTATATCATTCACCCCTGGAAGGTCCCACTTCGCGGCTCTGAGCACAAGCCTACTAGTTTCCGCCAGATGCCCGTCTTCGGTCGCGATACTATCAGGCGGTTCACAAATAACCTTGCCGAACTCAAACAAATGGCCGCGCGCGATTATGAAGACTCATTGCAGGTGCCACACAGTCATAATCTCGGGAGTTGGACGTCTTGCTCACCCGGTATTTCATGCAGTGTTTCATCCCGGCAATCGAATCGCTGCTTCCTGAGCCTCACAACGCTGCGATCCTGGATCTCCTGTTCGATACCGCTGCTCTTCATGCTTTGCATAAGCTCCGGATGCACGTCACCTCGACCGTCCGCGTGACCGACGCGTTTTTCAATATCTTCACCACCGGACTACGTCGCTTCAAGCAGGAAACCTGTGCCGCGTACAGAACTGTTGAACTACCCAAGGAGGCACGGGCCCGAGCCAACCGCCGGAAGTCCAGTACAAACACCGGAAGTGGGCCGACCGTCACGGTTGCCGGACCATCCGCTGGCGAGGCAGCAGCACCGCGACAGAAGGAGTTCAACATGGACACGTACAAGCTTCACTCCCTTGGCAACTACACCCCTGCTATCATCACCGTAGGGACCCTGGACTCGTACTCCACACAGACGGTATGTACCAGCGTTTACTGATCGCGATGGTGTGGCACATGAGCAGTATCGTACTCACCATGATCCTGTCAGGGCGAGCTCGCGCACAGGATACTGAAGCGGCGATTTGCTCGCACCAACAAGAAGGCGTTCAGCACGCAAATGACAGACATCGAACGGCGTGAGAGCCGCTTACAGCACATGGCACATACGCTGGCCTCTAGCAGTGTCTTGCCGGGTCCATCTACCTCGTCCACCGCGTCATCGCCAGTATCGCAGACAGCGACATCAGCGCCTCCATCCAGCCATCTGTCCAATGGTATGCAGTCGGCGCCACAATGCACAGTCTACAGTTATTGATGTCTTATAACCTACCAGGGCCTCATGATCGCGAAGAGCTGCTCGAAGGCGAAAACGCTCCGCTCTCGCATCATCATCACATCGGACAATCGCAGAAGCGTTACGAGTACCTCCCCCAGTTTGTACGGAACCACATGGGCGATCCCGCTGCCGAAGTATTCACGCAGCTTCATCCGATCGTGTATGCCTCACTCACACATTGTCCCATTGCAGCACTTTGTCGACCGCCTCAAAAGCCATGTTCTTCGACGCCTCGCTGGGACACAGCATGCCGACGACTTTGCAATCTCGGACGAACAGCGGCGCAGCATCGTCTTCGAACATGATCGCATGTACGTCCATCAAACCATGCAAGTCAACTACACTACATACGACGTGCGACGCGCTCAAGACGTGGTACATGTCGGCACAGATCACTGTCATGTGATGGTTCGCGCGAACGAAGAGCTGTCAGACCATTCGACACGGGGAGATCAAGTTCAAGGCGACCCGACGTTGTTTTGGTACGCACATGTTCTGGGTATCTATCACGTGAACGTGCTATGCGCAAGCACAACATCGCAAAGCCAGCGTCCTCAGGCTCAGCGTTTCGAGTTCCTGCATATCCGCTGGTTCGGCCAAGATCCTGACTGGTACAGCGGTTGGAAGGCGAAGCGACTGGAGCGCATAGGCTTCGTGCCTGAGACGGATGAGGGAGCATTTGACCTTCTCGATCCCGCGGATGTCATCCGTGCATGCCACCTAATCCCGGCGTTCGCGGAGGGCAGAACATCCACGCTCCTGCGTCACTCGAATCTCGCTCGGCAGCCTGGCGCGTCGCAGGACGACTGGGAGAGGTACTACGTGAACAGGTATGGCTTGATCGTTCTCTCTCCTGTAACTCTTACTGACCAGTCGCCGATGTGTCTTACCCAAACAGGTTCGTTGATCGCGATATGTTCTTGCGGTATCTCGGCGGTGCGGTCGGACATGGTACCATTGTCACATCTGCGGTTTGGGCTGTATGCAACGAGACCAATGCGTCGACTGCAGACGACTCGGAGGCTGGTGACGACAGCGGCCTACACCCAGGACGGGCACACAAGGACGGCGATGAGCATGGTGACAACACCCCGGGTCCCGCTAATGAGTCGGTGGGATCTAACCCGCATAACTCTGACGGCGACGCTGTCAATGAGCATGAGCCTGAACATGAAGACGAAGATCCCGAGGAATCGGATGCCGAAGGTTATGATTCCGACATGCCCTTCGCTCTCCTTTGATCACCTGTGAGTGCCTGACATGACGTTGTCCCCATCCGTGCACTCGATGCTGACACTCCTCGGGTGTTCGCAGCCAATCCGGTTTCCGCTGACTGAGGGCCTAGCCACGACCGAGGCGATACATTTGTCATGCCGTCCATCGGGGTCCCCTATATTCTCCCCGCGCAGAGGCACATCTTGCAGCCTTTGTATTTCCGGTAAGCACTTTCGGGCTGAAGGATCCTCGTAACCACCTTCTTATCTACGCCACAAATTGCGCCAGCAGCCTTACATACAGACCGGAATGTGCGCCGGACCCCCCACTCACCAGCTCACCCCCCGCACCGCGTTCACGCTTGCCGTCTCCATCAACTCATGTCACATGCAAGTCCTGCTCCCACAGCGGACCCAGCTGCCGCTGCCGCCGCACCTACTCCTGCTGCTGCACCAGCTGCTGCTCAGGCTATAGGTGAGATCATGATCTGCTTTTCGTCGTAAGGTCTACTGCGGACTGACAACTCGGACGTCTGGACGTCTGGACACCGATGAGCAGCTGGACCACGGGATCCAATCAGGCACTTTGGACGACACTTCGCTCGGACAGTTGACATGTTCATCCTCCCCGCTGCCGTCATCCAGGCAGGGATGGAGCACGATCCCAGTAGACCAGCTTCGGATTATTCCCCTGAGTTCGTCCTCTCGATATCTTGTGCTGCGTGTACTACTGAGCATAAAACCCAGGGATCAGCGAAACTACAAGTCTTGGGAGGCCCTCCAACGTATCATTCCCAATCTGACGGCAATGCTCGTCGATCCCGGCATTCAGAATCCAATCTTCGCCATCAATGCATCGGTAAGTTTCAACCTCTTAGTCTCAACGGATGTTGACGGCCTATGCAGCTCCTTGCCGGCTGCAATGGCGCGCGGGCAGACGACACTCGCTCGATCAAGATCGCGGTCGTTGAGTGGCTCGCAGACGATCTGAAGACTGCGGGGATCACCCTCCATCGTACCAACAAAGCAGAGCGGGGGTTCAACAATCTCGTCACCGGACGACTACTCTGTCCCGCTGTCCTAAACTACGACGATGTCGGGTATGTCTTGACATCTATTCCGCGCTCCCGATCAGGATGGTTAACCTGTATTGAAGTGTTCGCAAGATGCTCGAAAGCCACCAAGCTTTGATCGATGGCGAGCCCGTCAATGGTTCCGACTGGCCCAATTTTGTGTTTGATAAACACACCTACAACCCTGCACGGCCATGGGAGTCATTTCTGCGTGGACGTCTCATAGTCCAGGTACGCCGTTTGTGCCTCACGTGTCCACCAACAGCGGAATTGATCATAGTACCCTCCCATCGCTGGTCTACAAGGCTTTCCGCCACATCTTCACCAGCCCTTCGTCGGCGCTGGGCGATGACAATCATGATGGTGCCCGAGGAACACGCACGGGCAATGCGGCATTGCATGGAATGACTAAGGCCACTCCCGGCTCTATCATCTATGCGGCAACCCACGTAAGTCCCAGCTATAGTGCCCGCATTCATGACTCAGACATGGCTACAATCTGTCCATAGGTACACTTCGCGCTGTCCTCCGCCGCCATCTTCAACAAAGGGAACAAGCAGAACGATACAGTTGTCTTTCATTCTAGTCTCGTTAGCTTCTTCGAGGACCCCACGTTCGCCGCTCCCGTTGCAGATCTTCTGGCCTGGTGGACCCGGTATGTCCAAGCATCAATGCAAATGGTGTACTCGATCCTGACCGGTCGGTTCCTGCTACGTGCAGGGTTGTATTCCCCACTCAGCATACTATGCAGATCGGCGCCGCGAACCGTGGCCTTGCACAGATGCAGGCCGCCATGCAGGTCGCGGCCGCTCTTGAGGCCGAATCTCCGGCTACTGACTAGACGCCTGCTTTATTTCCCGGCGCGACAACTCAGAGGTTGACAATGGTGCGTTAGCATGACGATCAGAGGGCTATCCAGGCTTACAAGTGACATGATCTACAGCGCTCGGTCGCATGCATGCGCTCCAAACTCTGTCGCACGTCGTCAAGTTGTCAGCATACCCTCGGGTTCGCGCGTATCTGGGTTCGCGCGTACCTGGGTTCGCGTTCCATTGAGGTCACGCGTCATTTCGGGGGTCGGTGTCATCGATTCAGAGGTCGCGCGTCGCCGAGGTCGCACGTTGTCAAGGTCGCGCGTCGTCGAGTCGACACATCGTCGATATTGCACCTTGGGGTGCACGTGTTGAGTGCCCGCGCGAGGTTGTCGAACTTCTCAGCTCTTGATGTATAGTTAGTATGACACTTTCTTTATAACATCCTGCGGTTCAACGCTCGTGATGCCATCCTAGTGTGGACTGTGTGATGCGCCACCAGCATATCGGGCGGCCAGCGCGAGGTCCCTTGAGATCATATAATATGACCGCAGGCTGTGTCCCTGTGGTAGCTGCATGTACGGCTTGTATGTGAGTACCTATAGCTTCCAGGCATGTCGATCCCACCATTGCTGCGTATATTGACAAAAATGGATAGCTAATGTAAGGGAGTCTATCATCCTACAATCCATGGCATTCCGGTGCTCCATGACAAGCAGTGCAAGACTGGTACACGTCTGTCATCTTTCATAAGTACGGCACCGCGCTCCAAGACTGCCACACATTGCCAAACCGGGATTGATAATGTACATACATGTAATATACCTCGCCGAGATTTTACATGTCCTACATGTTGCAGAGCTGAGATGTGCTTACACAGGCATGCATGATGGCGGCCGATTCCCCGATGGAGTCCCAACGCGACCGCGCGCCGACCGCGCGCGAGAGGTGCAGGCACGCGGCCGTCCCGCATCGCGCAGAAAATCGCGTTTATTGAAAGAGCGCCCGCAGTTGATGCAATACCATACGGGGGCAGCTCTGGCGCTTAACCGCCGAACCTCCGTTGTTTACCAATGTTTGATGCCAGCCGTCGCTGAGAGTTGAGGGCCGCAACTTACATCACGTGAACGCTACACCCCGGCGCTTACCCCCGCTCACTTGAATCAGCCTGCACCTCCCCCTCGAGAAGCGGCCCCTCAACTCGAAGCGTGCGGGTGGGTAGGAGCCTGTTCGCAAGCCTGGTGTGGCATTTATCCAGGCCAGTCGTCTTTCCTTCATTCACCCAACACACCAAGGATGAATGCCTTCAGGTATCATACCACACCCACGAAAGTGCCGCGGCATATCGACTCGGCGGCATATTATTATGCGACAGGCCCGCTGGTCGCCCAGAGCGCTCGGGACGGATCATGCCACCACCGCCCGTGTATGTAGGCGGACGTCGGGGTCTGCTCACTTGGGACGCTTGTGACGGCTTGCCTCTCGACAACCATGCTCTCCAGGCGCACTCTCACAACTCTCCGACGGGCACCGTTGTCGCGGGCTCTGTCTTCACGAGCTTCCGCAGTGCTCTCTGCGCTGGATCTTGACACTGGAAAGGAGCTCTCGGGAGTGTACGACGGCGAATGGCACGGCTCCGGTCAAATCCTGCAGAGTGTTTGCCCGACGACGGGGGAGGTGTTGGCGCGAGTCCAATCGGTGTGTACATAGCGTCTACGAATGGGCCGCGCCGAGGTCACCGTGCTCGACGCGTCGCGCGTCGCGTTCGTAGCACCAGTCTCCCTCGTGCATCTTGGCTAGTACCAGGCGGGCTCGTGTTTCTCACCACCCATGTCACATAGGCTACTCCGGCTGAATATCAGCGGGCCCTTGAGCGGTCGAGAGAGGCTTTCCAGCTCTTCCGCACTGTGCCTGCTCCGAAACACGGCGAGATCCTGCGGCAGATTCGGGAGGCACTCGCAGTCAAGGTAAGTGATGCACTCCCAGACCTCAGGGAGAACGGGAGATTCACGTTCAGGGATAGCGAGATGCGCTAGGCGCACTTATCAGCCTGGAGATGGGCAAAATCCGCACTGAGGGCGTTGGCGAAGTACAAGAGTTTGTGGATATCGTAAGTGCTTACTTGGGGTCAGAACTCCCTGCCCATGCCTTGTTTACGTGCATATAGGCAGACTACGCTGTTGGTTTGTCGAGGATGATGAACGGGCGCGTCGTCGCCTCCGAGAGGCCCGGTCATTCTATCCTTGAAGGTAGGTACCCCGCACTACGGGCCGCATCTAGTCACTGACACGGCCAAAGTCCCCAACCCTCTTGGCGTTGTCGCCGTCTTGTCCGCGTTCAACTTCCCCGTGGCCGTATACGGCTGGTATGCTGGCTGGATATCCTCCCCTTGAACGAAACACCCTGAGCTTGCTTCGCGTAGGAACCTCGCACTCTCCCTCGCGGCTGGCAATGCGACGGTCTGGAAGCCCTCGCCTACCACCTCGCTTTGCTCCATTGCGGTCACGAAGATCGTGTCGCGCGTTCTGGAGCGCAACGGCGTGCCCGGCGCGGTCGCTAGCCTCGTGACTGGCGGCAAGGACGTCGGTGTTGGCATCGTGGACAGTCCGCTCGTTGACATGGTCTCATTCACCGGCAGCGAAGCTGTAGGGCGCCAGGTCGGGATGAACGTCCAGTCGCGCTTCGGCAAGGTCCTGCTAGAACTCGGCGGCAACAACGGTGAGCCAGATACCCACACGCCGCGTCATTCCGTACGTGCATACTGACATGTTATGTGTTCAGCCGCTGTGGTCATGCCCGACGCAGACCTCGATATGGCCGTGCCCTCCGTCTTCTTCGGCGCAGTCGGCACCGCGGGCCAGCGCTGCACGTCCACGCGCCGGCTCTACCTGCACAGCGCGGTCGTGCAGGCCTTCCTCTCCCGCCTCGAGTCCCTCTACCAGTCCGTGCGCCCGGGCGACCCGCTTGACAGCGCGACGCTGCTCGGCCCGCTGCACACGCGCGCAGCTGTGGACATCTACCACGGCGCGATCGAGCGCCTGCAGCAGACGGGCGCGGAGATCCTCACGGGCGGCGCGCCGTACCGCGACCTCGCCGCGCCGCTCGACGGGGGCAACTTCGTGATGCCGACGATCGCGATCCCGCAGGAGGTGGACGTGAAGGACCCGGTGTGGAGCACGGAGACGTTCGCGCCCATCCTCACTGTCGGGGTCTTTGACGAGCTCGAGCAGGCGATCGAGTGGAACAACGGCGTGCCGCAGGTATGCGTCGTGCGCTCAGAGTGTTCCTAGGAGTAGAGCGCTGATGGCTTGGATTGTGTAGGGTCTCAGCAGCAGCCTGTGGACGCGTGACATCCGCAATGTCGGGAAGTGGATCGGACCTGCGGGCTCCGATGCGGGCATCGTCAACGTGCGCCCCCACTGTCTGTCGTTATGGTCGTTTTCCTAGCTGACGCCGCTCTACAGGTCAACGTTGGCACCAGTGGTGCCGAGATCGGTGCTGCCTTTGGTGGGAACAAGGTTCGTTTGGTTTCCCTTCGCGCACTGTTTGTTTGCGTCCATCTACTGACGCACCTCATCTACGCAGAGCACCGGATGGTATGTTGTTTCTGATTACGCGAGTGATGCGCCTCAGCATACTCACGCACATCCACAGGGGCCGCGAGTCTGGCGGCGATGCCTGGAAGCAATACGTCCGCTGGAGCGCGTGCACGCTGAACTTCTCGGACGCAGCGCCCCTCGCGCAGGGTGTGCAGTTCTCCAACTCGGCTTAAGCTGAGGGGCCGTGTATGCCCGAGAGCACAGCGATCACGCTGCACCACTCTATCCTGCATACTTAAAGCATTAGCATACCTGAACCTGGACCTCACCGGACTTTCCCGCATTGCACAGTTCGTATTCGCAGGTCAATTGATGTGATATTACAAGTCAGCAAAGAAGGTGGGTTCTGCCTCCAGCTCGTTCTTGCCTTTCTTGCGCTTCGCGATATTCAACGGATCCCGCTCCTTCTTCCGCTTCCGTTTCCTTGGCTCCTCGACAGCTTCCTCGTCGCTGGACGCCTCCCGTGCGTCCTCTGCTTCGTTATCTGACCCCTCGTGCTCCGCGGAGGCCTCCGCCTCGACTGTCTCTGCGGCCTTCTCCTGTTCTTCCTCTTCCTCCGAACCAGCACCCTCCGCATCCTCTTCATCAGACGCTCCCTCCTCGCCGTCCTCCTCGTCATCATCCTCGAACACCTCCTTCAGGTCCGTGAGCTTGAGCATCTCCTCGTGACCCGCGCTGCCGACCCAGCGGCCCTCGCCGCCCATGTCGACTGCGATGCGTTCAATAGGGAACTCGCCGTGGTCCGCGATGACGCCGAGCAGCTTCGTTGGCAGGAGCTGCACCGCGCGCAGCAGACCGTCTGAGGAACCTGTGAGAATCGTCGAGTGCGCGTTCGGGTAGTGCGAGGGAATGGCGCAGAGCGCGTCAATCGACTGTGGATGTCTGAGAGGCCATGCGCAATCAGAGCTGCTGGGGGATGCGGTATGGTGGAGGGTGGAGATGCTCACCCGGGGATGCGGTCCACGCAGTCGCCCCAGCCGCTCTTGCGGTTGAATATGGAGAGGATGCCGAGCTGGGTGCCGACTACAACTTTTGTTCCACTGTCGGATGTGTGTTAGAGGGGACTGTCAAAATTGTGCAGAGAAGTGGACCGCGCACCCTTTGATAGGCAGGATGGAAAGTAGCTCATCCTCTTGGTCTTCCGACTGCGCGACGGGCTCCATCTTCTTCGAGCGTACATCCATGACGGAGAGCGTTCCATCTCCACTACAGGACTATTAGGCAAGCGCGACTATGGGCGTACGGAGGGCACACACCTCGTCGCCACGAGCTGCTTCTTGTCACCCAGCCACATGAAGTCCGAGATGAAGTCGAAGTGGTGCGTGTACTGCCGCACGGCGTCCGGTTTTCGCGGGTCCCAGAGCTACCGCGCAGTACCCTGAGTACCTCCAGCGCGACCGCACGATGCGCGTCGGACGCACCTTGATGACCCCGTCGTCGTCCCCGGACGCGAGGAGGTTAGGGAGCAGTCGCTTCATACGGTTGATCGGCGCACTTCCGGCCACTGTCCAGGTCAGCGAGGCCGTCGCAACCCCCAGCTCGCGAGAATGCTCACTCGTGCGCGCCCGCGCGCGTATCGACTACCTCGCCCGTCTCTGCGTCTACGGTGCTGCAGCGCGCCGCCCTTCACATCAGCTACCACTCTTCCAATCGCACTCAGATAGGTTTCGCGACGCACTGTATCGCTTTCGCCTTCCCCGCGGCCCACAGCTGGCCGCCGTCTTCGCTGAGCGCGAGCGCCCTGCATGACTTCTTGGACGGCCGGAGGGAAAACTTCGCCTCGTGGTTGCCCTGTTCGTCGTATCCAAACGCTTTTACGTGGCCGGTTAGCAGCCCCGTGTAGACTATGGGCCGGTTTGGGTGGAAGGCGAGGTCGAAGATCTGCGCGCCGACCGGGATGTCGGGCATTTTGGCGGAAGAGTACGAGGAGGTCGGGAAAGGAGCGTGGAAGCGCCCAATACCCCGCTGAGGCTGCGGTAGTTTGCTACAGCCTGCAGCGCAGTGCACTGAGATCTGGACGAGGTCTGTTCTCTCTGGCTATGATCACGCTGGATTCACGAGCACTACATGTTGGATTTAGGGCGCAGGATCTGGCCCCGGAATTTTAGGCTTACGCTCGCGCAGTCGCTGAAGAGAACCTATTCACATTTTGTGCACGGATGGCACGAGCAGCAAAATGGTACAGTAGAGCAGTCAGAACTTCCAATGTCGACCTAATAACAGCACAACGATGCGGGGTGGTACAGATACAGTAGCAGCAGTAGCGACGAATAAACAGATGGGCCCAGTAAATATGCGGTAGAGAGATGTAGTCCGAATCCGGGATGAGAGTGACAGTGGTGAGGAAGACGTGCGAGGCGGGTCGAGGAGAGGAGATGCAGGATGGCGGAGGGGGAGGGGGATCAGTCGTTGAGCTCGAAGTACGTGCGGAACATGGACTCGGTCCGGAGTGTGGACGAAGAGATCACCCCGTGGACGTGGAGGAAGAGGTGTGGGAAGCGGCGCGTGAAGTATGCTAGGAAGCCCTCAGGCATGGTCCCCAGCAGTCGCTTCACGTTGTCCGGTAGATCCTGGTAGTGGTGTTTCTACACACGCATTAGCACAATGGCGGGCATCTTTGTAGGACTGCGGAGCTCCTCACCTTATTCCGCAACGCACGCAGCAGATCCTGTACGGACCGCCCGTCGTACTTCCGGAACTTGCCCAGGTTCTCGATGAACAGCTTGTCGAGACGGGCATGCCAGTCGGCACCAACAACGTCGTACGCGCCCTTTTCGAGCGCGAGCAGGTTCGCGTCCTTCGGGTCGCGGCACATGATCTCGAAACGGTCCGACGCGTCCTGCAGGAAGGTGAGGCGCTTGCCCGGATCCCAGAAGTATGGGTGCAGCAGACAGCTCGTCGTATCCGGCCTGCTCGAACGGTGAGTATTCCAGGAAAGAAGAGCAGGTGAGCAAACACTGACCTGTCGTATGCCTCTGGATTGAGCATCCGAGTGATCAGGTCCATGCCCTCGGCACCCTCCTCGCCAAACCGCTCCAGCCCCTCCAAATTCTTCGCGTTCTTCAAGATGTTGAACTCCCTCTCAAACCGGTCGCCGAACGGGTGCGCCCCATTCGTGAGCACGTAGTAGTACAGACACCCCAGCGCGAAAATGTCGACAGACTTCGTCAGCCGCGTAGGCTTGCCCATGGGTGTACCCGGGGTAGGCGTCCCAACGCTCCCTCTCGATGACTGCGATTCGTCCGAACCCGCATCGAGGAGGCTGACTTCGCCGCGCAGAATTTCCGGCGCACGCCACCCGACGGTGCCCGCGGCCATCGACCCGTGCGCGGTGGGCAAGAAGCTCGTCTGGTCGAACTCGAGCTTCTTGCACAAGCCGAAGTCCGAGATGAGCATCCGATGGCCCGCGTTCTCGCCCACACCCTTCTTCGCGTACGAGATGAGGATGTTCTGCGGCTTGATATCGCGGTGGATGATCTTGAGCGCGTGCAGGTGCCGCAGCCCGGACGTGATCTGGCGCAGGGCGCGCTTCGGCTCGAACGCGACCGCGATGTCGCGGAACTGGTCGGGGCGCTCGATCACGTCCGCGAGCGACGCCGGGCAGAGCTCGAGCGCGATGTACAGGAAGTTCGCGTGGGCCTCCTGGTAGTAGTACCGGATGACGTTCGGGTGGTCGTCCGATTCCTGCAGAACGTTCACCTCACGCGAAGCAAGCGTGACGAAGTCCGCGAGCATGCGCTTCACGGCCACCGCTCGCCCTTGTAGCGAACCCTTGTACACTACCGTTCCATGAGACCCGAGGCCTGAATAGAAACAATGAGTGCCGTTCGACCGTGCGTGGACCGAGATACTTACCTAGGACATCGTTTGAGACAGACAAGGCAGGGACACTTTCAACAGGTGGTGATGGAGCCAGCACAATAGACGACGGCGCAGGCTGCTTCGAAGACTCTTGCACGCCATTTGACTGCCCGTCCGCCAGGTCCTTGTCAACGCCCAGCACTTGTTCGACCTCATCCGTAGGCACAGCGATGGTGACGTTTCCCTTCTTCTTCTTGCCCCGCTTCCGCCGGATGCCCTTGCGCTTACCAGGAGTGTCAAGCGCATCACCCTCTTTCTCCGTGTCCTCTCCATCCGCCGCATCATTCCCGCCCTCCGCGACAGCAGGCGTAGGCTCGAGGGCCTCGGGAGCAAACAGGACTTTCTTCGCAGGGGTTGGCTCGGCTTGGGGTGTGGGAACCTCCTCAGGCGCTACCTCGTGTCCATTGGCCTTGGGATCCGGTTCTGACGTGGCCGCAACCGCTCCCTCAGCGGTGGCTTTCTCACTGCCCTCCACGAGTGAAGCGACCGGTACGGGCGTGGAGGCAAGAGCGGAGGGTGGAGCGGCAGATCCGAGGAATTTGCGAATATACACCCAGGCCAACAGCACCATCGCACAGAACGTGAGCGCGGAGAGCGCCTGCGTCGGGCGACTCATTCCGAGGAGCGCTGGCGGAGGGTCAGCCCGAGGCGTCTGTGGGATGCTGTCCCATCCCAGCGGCGGGGGAATGGACGTGTTACCAGTGCGGTCCGGAAGAGGAACGTCGGCGACGGGCGCGTCGCGTACCGGTGGCACCCCGGGCACATTGCTGTTGTAGATCGGCGGCGGAGCCGCAGACGGCGCCCCATCGAGTAGTCGGCTGATTCTCGACTGGCTGTCTGACCCGAGCTTTCTCACCCCAGTGAGGCAGCGAATGTCGGTGGAGCCATTCTTGCACGCCTCGCGGAACTTGCGCTCCTTGGCGATGCGCCTGACACTGTCGAGTTCCGGGGGGAAGTCCTTCCCAGAGTCACTGGGCGAGCCTGGGGGAGGGTCGAGCATGCGCCGGCTACGTGGGGAGTCGAGATTGGCGTCGCTGAAGACAACGAGCGGGAACCGGTCGGGACTCATCGCGAACAAGGAGCCGGACTCCTCGACCAGCCCGACGTATGCGGCGTCGAGGTTGGGAAGTCGGTTGTGTTTAGCCGCATCCGTCAAATCGACGGAAGGAAGGATGTCTTGTAGGCGGGGTTGGGGCTGTAGGAGGACGAACGGTTGCGAGCGTTTCGGCGAGCGGAGCACGTCAAATGTAGCAACGCTAGATTAGATGGTGAGTCAAGACGAGCGTTAACATAGTATCGGCCGGTCACCTACATAGGGTTGGAGAACACTTGATACCACATGGGGTGAGCATTAGTGGAGGAACCCGATGGGTCGGGGCTGGCAGTCTTGAACGAAATGATCTTGCCAGTTGGAAGCGACTGAATGTATGCGTTGTCGGCGGTGTGTTGGTATAGCGCCTGAAGGCCATGATCTTGCTTATTAGGTCCGTAGGTAGAAAACGTCAACTTCTGTACGTGGGGACGCCCCCCGGAGTTGCCGACAGGACGGGTATGAATGGATATGTGGTAGTCTGCACCAGTTAGTTTCCATGATGTCAGCATGGACGCCATGTTGCACATACCTGTGCGGCCTATGAACACTTCGTTAGGCACGAACGGCTCCTGCGGGACATCCGAGCTCTCTAGCTCGTCGAGGTCTACTTGGGGCGGAGTTCGGTTGAGGTCCTCGAACGGCATCCAAGGACATTCCGAATCCACAGTTGCCTTTATCCTTCCCGTCTCCAACTCTATCAGCAGGAGAGACGTCTCCTTCTTTCCAACGAAGACCCGCCTGTCCTCGTCTCCTGAGAAACTGAAAGGTGACATGTCGACCAGCTGAGACATAGAGAAGGGAAGGCGCTGTAGCGGACTGTCCGGGGAGGACATGACATATATGTCGCCCGACTGAGGCTCAACAACGTAGATTTCTTGCGCAGGGTCGTCGTCGTCCGTAACGTCTTGATCGAGGTCTGGGTGCTCAGTGCGCACTAGAGGTCCAAACGCAGCCGGCGCGGCCGCAGCCGGGGTATCCGAGGAGGATGCCATGGACCAGATGGACGTGCCGGACGTCCTATTGAGGGCGTGCAGCTTGCCATCCACCGAGGCGACAAGAACGATGTCCAGGAGTTCGAGGTCATCGTGTGCGCCGAAGACATGGTCGTCGCGGACGGCGTTGACATGAGTAGACAAGTCGTTCCCCGGTGTGGGTCGTAGAGCCAGAATCTCAGCAAGACATGCCCCAGCAGTAACAAGCAGAGCAGAGAAGCTCGAGATGGGTTTCATGCCATACGAGGAGGGAGGGTGGTGGTAGTGAAACAGAAAGATGCCGAAGTCCAGCCTCCCAGAGACACCACGACATCCGAGGGGATGTGAATTTCATATGGTGAGATATACGGCTGGTGGAGCAGGCACACCACGGCCCAATGGTCTAGTAGTATGATTCGCGCTTCGGGTTTTCCTGAGTTTGCGCGAGGTCCCGGGTTCAATTCCCGGTTGGGCCCTCACTTTTTTGCCTTTGTTTTCTCAGTTCTCTGACTCTTTCAGAGTCCATCGTGTTCTTGTTAGCTCAAGAGGTTGTTCACACAACTGTACAACCTGCCGAGGGAGCAAATGAAGGCCCCAGGCTGGCTCGCAATCCGAGACCGTCCGAATAATCGCGTGCACCGACTTCCGGCAGCACAGCTTAGCGGAGTGAATGGTACGCAAGTGCTCGGCCCGGGACGATCGGAGGCGGTTCGTGCGATCGCGATCTGTGTGTGCCTTGAGAGTGGCGGCCGACTTTGGCACATCCTGCTCACCAAATCCCATATCCCTTCTCCTCCCGACTCACTCCCGACACCCATCTCCTCCTCGCAAGCCGATACCCCACAGCGTCATCTGCTCCTCAGGCCTCACCCGAGACACATTTGTCTCCGTCTTTCTCACTTTCTTTCAAGTTCTTCGACAGACCATGTCCTCGGCGGGGCCCAGCAGACCTCGCGTCGTCACTCTCACCGCCGACCAGCTGCTCGGCACGAGCCTTACGCCCGCTCGTGCCCACAACAAACACAAGAACAGCAACACACCTCGAGTGCTCACCATTGAGGACCTGCTCGGCCCCGGACTCACTGTCGCACGACCAGCCTCGAGACCTACTCCAACGCGCACTGCTCCGAGACCTACCCCGAGACCTTCGTCCTCCCGGGGCTCCGGGTCTTCTAGCACGCGTACTGCCCCGAATCCACGTCTTGTGCGGGTCACTGCGGACGAGGTGCTAAGGACGGGCATACCTGTGCGCACGCTGCAGGCGGTGAAGGCCCGATCGCAAGTCCTATCGGCGGAAGAACTCTTGGCAGCAACGAGTTCGCGCTCATCTGTTCGCACGCCCCCTCAAGCTCGTGGCCGCACGACTGCAGCACAATCAAGTGGTGGATCAAGTAGTTCAGGCAGCAGCGGGAGTCGTTTCGCGGCCGGTGTCGGTGCAGGTCGTACCACAGGGAACGCTTCCACGGCGGGCTCTCACGAGACACGCCGCGATAATGGCGCTTCGGGATCATCAACGCAAGGACGCAATCCGCGCTCTGGTCCGCCGCGTCGTAGCCTTAGTCTGGGTTCTATGCGGACGCTACCCATTTACACGCAAGAACCAGGCGATTCTGAGACGGTCATTGATCGGTGAGTGCATATCCGTATGTTTTGCCCGTGCAATGTTTCCATCACCAATCGCCCGGGGTGTGCTCTGTACCCTTCCACAGTTGCCGGTCTCACCCCACTTGTAGGACGGCGCTGTCAGGTTCAGTGCTCTAGCATTCCTCCGCTGTACGCAGTACAGCACCCCTCCGTTGTCTTCCTCTCAATGTCATGGAACAAAGGCGCTGATTATCATGATTGCTCTTGTAGTGGCGCAACCGAGCTCGAGGATGACGACGATATCCCGATAACGGTTATGTCTCCAGTAGACGAGACGGAGCCGAACGCAGACAACCCTGCAAGCGCCGGCCCGACGTCCTCCTCGCCAGGATCTCCGGGCGAGACAGAAGGGGCAACGCTCTCTCGTCAACTCAGTCCTGTCGACGCGAGTACGTCTGTCGCATCGTCCCTACCGAACGACTTGACGCCCTTGCCGCCATGGACATCCATCTATCACGACGCGGCGCCGTCGTACGAAGCGGCAATGAGCACTCCGAACCTGCATGTCTATCGCGAGCGCCCGGAGGATGTCCCTCCGCTGCCCACTTCGCCTTCGCGTGGCCCCGCGTCCCCAGTGTCTCCCGCCACGGACGCTCCTACCACAATTACTAATATCGTCTCCGCGGCCGGTTCCCCTGCGTTAACGGGCTCACCCAACCTCAATACCAACCCCGTCTCTGCCGCTTCTAGTCCGGGACCCACTTCCCCGCGCCCTACGGTGCGGGTCGTCACGCCGCAAGTTCCGGCCATCCCACGTACCTCGCCCGGCGCGCGGAGTCCTGCCAGCCCGTCGAGCCCTCCCGGAGAACGAGCGGACGGGGCCGAGACGCCGCGGCGGCGGTTCGGATTTATGTCGACGCTCTTCCACTCGCGCAGTTCGAGTCGTCTTCGGTCTCGGTCGCACTCGCACTCATCCACGCAGGTACCATCCCCTGGCCGTGTCGCGTCGCCAGAGCTCCTCGCGCCGAGGCCGATGCGAGCGTTCCATCGGGTCTCCCAGTCCGCGTCCGGGTCGATGCTTGACCTTACTTCGCGTTCACGCGCGGATAATTAATATGCTGTACCTGATGCGATCTATTGTCTGTTCCCTCCCCACTCCGTTTACAACGATGGTCGACACACCTCTATGCTGCCCCTGCTTACCCTCGTCATACCTTCGGCGCTAAGCGTCTACCGCTCCAGACCGCATGCTTCATCATCTGTACATACTACACACTGCGTTCGATACGCCCATTTACTCAGGACACTTCATTACTATCCTTTGTAGCTATAGCCCTTTCTTGCGCAATTATTGCCAGCTTTTTCATTACATAGGAGCTTCCGCAGCACTATTACCACCGGGCGCGTCGCGACGCGACGCGGATTCACACACCCCTTCCGCGGATCGTCGTCGACCCCTTTCCGACTACGACATTTCCACAAGACTAGCCTGACACCACCACGTTTATTGTGCACGGTGCCGGGCGTTGGTATGCACAGTATATATGCGAAACATAAACTGGATTTGTGCGCCGACAGATGGCTGGGCGTGACGGAAATAGGATGTGTCAATTGGACAGGGTTCCTGAAATCACGGCGGCAACGGCCTCCTCCCTCCTTCCCTTTCCACCTTATCCTTCTTCTCCCTCCCCCTTCTCCTCCCCTCTCCCCTCGTGCTGTATTTTGTTTATCTGTACTCTGCTTGCGCCGTGCTCGTCCTCTACGCTCTGCTCCACGTCTTCACGGTCTACAGGAACGGCAACGGAATCACGGTCGGCGCTCACCGCACCATGTATCACCATACCTGTGCGCTCCTTGCGCTTCTCGCGGCCGCCTCGTCGCCCCACGTCCAAGCAGCCCCGACACCACCTCGTATACAGCGGAGGCAGCAAGAGAACAGCGGTGGGGGCGGATCCTCGATGGCCATAGGGCCACAAGTATGGGTGCGTGCAGCCGCGCTGACGCAACGCTAGAGACCGGCTCTGAAGAAGCTCTGCGCCGCGTAGATACCGCTTGTCATCATCGGCGTGCTCTTCGTCGCCGGCGTCACCGTCGCCTGCGGCTCCCGCCACTTCCGCAAGTGGTCGAATTGGGGCACCGGCGCCGCGCAGGCGGCGGGTGCGTCCACCGGGACGACCCCCGCGAACGCGCGGGAGCTCACCGCGGATCAGCTCGCCGGGTCTAATGGGAACGCTGCGACGAACACGAATGGTGCGAACGGGGGCACAAATCGTGCGCGGAGGCCGAGGCGGACGCGCCGGACTCCGAGCCAGATATCGACGCACTCGCTGCCTGCGTACAATAAGGAGCCGGGCGAGCAGGAGATTGTGATCGTGAGGTGAGTGTGGTCGCGGTATCATGATACCATCCGTCTATGGCGGTCATCATACGTCTACAAGTGCACTTGGTGCTGCGCTAACCCTCGCATGCTGTTCCACCGCTACTGGATGGCCAATTGTTGCGGCGGCCTCAAGCGCTTCAATTGGAGTGCTAAATCCGAGCTTCATACACCGCCAACAAGCTCACTGTCCCAGGGGCTCGGGTCGGGATAGCCTGAACACCTGGGACAACTGGCGGGGTATCTCCTTGTCTTACATATCGGGTTCACGCCCATGCACGTGCGGGTGCGGGGATCGTAACTGCGAGAGGCAATGCCACATCCTTGATCGGAACAGGCAAGAGATATCGTGTTGTGCCAGAGTGCAGCAGCAGAGACGCTCATGAACGCTTGGTGCCTATTTCCTGGGCCTTGAGTGTGCCCATGTTTTTCTATCATTCCAGCCTTCCTTTGCGATACTCATGCTAACCTGCAATTCACAACAGGGGTGCTGAAGACATGGAAGACATGCCGATACCCATCACTGTGACTATGCCTGTGGTCGACGAGAACGGTAGGGAGACGCCCGACGGATCGTTCGACCTCACAAGACCGTCGTCCGAGTACGTGGCCATGCCGGAGTCGCCCAATGACGAGCCTCTACTCCAGAATAGCGAGCACCACCTCACTGCACCGCCGGACGAGTCTGCGACGCGCAGGAGCTTCGACAGCGTCATGAGCTCTGACGAGGGTTCCCAGGTGCACTACACTGACGATGCGCCACCGTACGAGGCTATACCCCTCGACAGTGCGGCGGATCTCCCGGTCTCTCCCTCGTCATCGGCCGCTGCGGCGAGCCCAGGCGCGTCCGTCGGAACGGGGTCGCAGCAACAGGCGCCCACGGAACAGCAGCCGGGCACTGGGTCGACGCGCCGTCGGTCGATGTTCATGTCCATCTTCAACCCGCGCAACTCGCGCATAGCGTCTCCCGCTCCGACAAACGCAGGGTCACCCGAGCCGCGTGCTAGCACCCACACCCGCGAGGGATCCGGTCCCTCAATCGTTTCCGTCGCGCCGTCCGAGCGCGACCCCCGTCCGCGCAGTCGCATCCGGCACCGGCCATCGCACTCGGGCTCGGGCTCGATGCTAAGCCTACTGCGCACGCGTTCGCGCAACGACCTCGCGGCGGACAGGCTCACGTCGCCCTCGATGATCAGCCTGAACTCGATCTCCTCGCCGCTATCGCACACGCTCGTCCGGACGGACTTCACGTACCCGAAGAGCGGGCCGACGCCCGAGCAGTTGAAGCTGATCTCAAGTAGAGAGAGCTTTGCGCGGTTCGGCGTTCCTTACGGGCGCGACGCGATCGCGTTCGCGGCGTCGACGTCGAGAGTTGAGTTGGAGCCGCCACCTGGATTCGAGGAGGTCGCTGGGACGAGCGGGGCTGCGGGCTCATCTTCCTCCGTTGAAGAGAGTGATAGTCCGAGCCCCAGTGTACCGGCACAAGTTGCGAACGCGGAGACGAATGAGTCAGAGTCGAGCACCTCTCCCGACGGTGCGCAAGCATCGACAGCGGCGGTGGCTCCTCAAGCCGCACCGAAAGATGCAGAACCAGCTCAAGACGTGTCGCATAATCCCAAAGACGTGTCTCCGTCCGCAGACTCCGCTTCTCCAGTTCAAGCGAGTACAGAACCTTCCCCCTCGGCGCCAGCTCCCTCAGCCCCTGCATCCTCCTCTCCTCCCTTGCTGTCACCTCCCCCGAGCGCATCTGCAACCTCGCCGGCGTCGTCAAATCCCCCTCCGTCCGCATTCAATCGCGCGTTCCCCAGCGGTTCCCTCCCCACCCGTGCCGCCTCCCGCGCGAGCTCATACATGACCTTTGCCACCGCCGAGGAGTCCCTCCCCGCGTCCGAGCCCCCCACGCCCGGCGCGTCACGGTACGACTTGGCGGACGATGCGTACGAGAGCGCGGCGGAGACGCCCGTGAACGGCTCCGCGCCGACGACACCACGACTCGAATCACGACACCTGCACGAAAACACAGACACGACTATCACACCCGGCCGATGAGCCTTCAGCAGGCTTGTCGCGCTTCATGCATCACGCCCTCTCCCCCTCGGCCCTCGGTCGATAGGACTGGTCGGCCACCCTGGACTTTCTACTTGTTTTGATTGAGATCGGATACTTTTCTCCAGTACGTCTGCCCGGAGTGTCCTCGCGTTGCTTTTGTTTACCCTCGCTCCGATCTCACCTCCTTTGCCGCGCGAAGCGGGTACGCCCCGTTCCCGACTTGCTCGCGCACCCCGCTGAGCTGCTGTGGTCGCGGAATGGACGTCCCGCCGCTGATCCCCACCGCTGGCATCGGTTTTCCCGTCATCTCAGTTCCCCATTGTTTGCCCCCTGCATCTGCACGTTGTCATCTGTACCACCACCACAGGCTCTACCTCCTGCGACACCCTACTGCATCTCTCATATCGCTCCCGCTACTTCTACCTCGGATCTCTGGCATTATCTATCGTCCCGCTGCTGGTTAATAGACCCCTCTCCCCCTCCCCTTGCTACACATCCCCGTCCCCTACCGGATAGAGCCTGTCCCCTGCGTCTACTGTTATCGCATCGATGCGGCCCTACTGGCCTGCTGTTGATTATACTGTTATGTCATCGCATATGCTCAACCTTCTATCAGTGGGCTGTTTGATCATGGAGCTTGAAGGTGAGCAGTACGTCGCACAGGCGCCGACATCGTTGTGTTGAGCAACTCGCGCTAACAGCTACTGAAGACTTGTGCTATTGTGCAGTACGGTGTAAAGTGGACGTTCGAGTAGTGTCCGCGGGTATGTATTGATCATCACAGAGACTATATAACTCGCAGCAAGGGATCTTCTCTCTGAGATACCTCTCTGAGGTACTCATAAGCAGGGCACGCCTCTAAGATGACGTCCCCGCGTTCTCCGTCTTCTCATTCTGGTTCTCCTGAACATACTCGATCATGGTCTTTCCCTTCTTGTCGCGGTAGAACACCATGTCGCCTATACCATCAAGCAAACTCAAACTTCAGTCAATCTGGCCTCCACACCACAGAGCGAGAGAAACGAAAGAGGACGCACCCTCATCGTCGACGAACTGGCAGAAGTTGTAGTTGTCCCACAGTGCTTGGAAGCACGGCTTCGACGAGCGGCGGTAGTACGGGCCAAGGGCGCGCGCAAGGTGCGCGGTCGCCTCCTCCCCGTTGTACCACGGCATGCGCGGGAAGAAGTGGTGCACGACATGGTAGTGCGCGACTACATGGGCACGAGCCGCGTCAGTGGGACTGCACGTGCATACACGAAGTAGGGACGAACGCGCACCGTCATGGAGGAAGAACCGCCCCTGCCAGCCGAGGAAGTCGCGGTCGACGGTCGCGGCGGCGCCGGACTGGAAGCTCCACGCGCGCTGGCGGTAGTGCGGGAGCGCGGGGTCGGTGTGGTGCAGGTACGTGATCATGACGAACCAGTGGGTGACGAGCACCCAGGGCACGCCGTAGTAGGCTGCGACGGCGGCGGCGCCGAAGCGCGAGCAGCCGTAGGCGAGCAGCGCGCCGGCGACGAGGAGGCCGAAGTTGGATGCGATGACCGCGCCGCGCTGCGAGGGGTCGAAGAGGATGGAGTTCGCTGGTGGGGAAGGGGTAAGCATGAAATGAGTGGGTGATAGGAGCCTAGACGTACGGTCAAAGTGGTTCGTCCACTTAGGATAGTGCTTTTGACCAGAGACGTTCCACACTGCGTGGAATGCCAGCGTGAGCACCGGCAACGTCGTTGGAGAGTTCAGCGAGACGTACGCAGGTGCGCCTCGAACGCGAACAGCTGCTGGCGCACCAGCGTGTACAGCGTGTACATCGGCGTGTCGCCAAAGTACTCCTCCCAATCGATCTCCTTCGCGTCGGCCGGGATACCGAGGTCGTCACGCGTCTTCGGGACGTACACTTCGTCCTTCTCCATCGAGCCATGGTGGCTGTGGTGCCGGTGGTGACCGAACTTCCAGCTGAAGTAAGGCGTCCAAAGCAGACTGTGGAGGGTCTGTGTGCACTGACATCAATATAGGTGCATCGCGGAGTGCTGCTGGTGCACGTACGAAGCCGATAACGTTACAGACGGTGGAGTTGGAGGAGAAAGCGCCGTGGCCACACTGAGAAACCGTCAGCTGGGGTGCATATAGTTGGTTTAGCGCACTCGTTGTACCTCGTGGCCGATGACCCATATCCCGGTGAATACCAGTCCCTGGAACCACCAACTAGTGATCGTTAGCTCCACGGTGATACGAAGACGTATTCGCCCACTCACTAAGTGAGCCAGCAGGCGTATCGTAGCGCTGTGGTCGATACTGGACCCAGGTAAGGCTGTAGCATGGGATGATTGCATAGCCACTCGATCCTGAGGGCAAGCGCGAAGAGGGCTGCCGCAAACACGAGGTCGCGAAGGGCATATCCTAGTGCCTTCGCGGTGTTCCTCTCGAAGAGGTGTGGTGGTATCTGGTCCCTGATTTCTTTCAGCGTCCTACACATCACGCCCGTCAACGAGTTCTTAATGAGAGAGGATTCCATATGGCCTACCACGGCAGCGGAGCCTGCGGAGGCAAAGGCTCCTCCAGGTACGTCGTCGACCGACTCCTCATTTGCTGCGGTGTCGCTGTCATGGTCGTGGTGGACATTGGGGCGCCCGTTGTTAGTTCAGAAAGTAGGCTGGGGAGATCTTATACAGGGCTGGCGCGCAGATCTGATAGCTCGCCGGCGGGAAACTGGAATGTGAGAATGCCCAGTGGACTGAGGGCGCCAGTCACTTACGCCGTCCGCGACCTCACACAAAAAGCATAACGCCAAATGGCAATGTCCTTGTTTCTGGTGGACCGTGATATTCGGTGAAAGGAGTCAGCGTTGTGGTGGTGAGGACCCCGGGGACGGGTGTACCTACAGAGTCTCGCATTATGTGTCGCCGCGATGGCACAGTTTCCCCCTTCGGTGGGCGCGAGTTTGGACATCTTCTGAAGAGCATGATAGGGCGATGCAGGACGTCAAAGTGTGACCGCCCAATCTGCGGGCGCACACCGCAATGATGGATCCAAGCTGTGACCCTGCGGTCTGCGGGTGGTTCTAGCGCGATCCGGGCGGAATCGTCCGCGCGAAGCTCTCCTTCCACTTCGGACGGTCTTCGAGTCCCTGAGTGCGACTCCGGGATAGCGCGCGATGCATCATGGGGCCATCGTGCCGTGACATGTCGAATATCGCTGTGTCGGCCTGATGGACAGGCCATACTCCTCGCGCGCTCGGGTGAACCGGAGTCGACAGCATTTCACAGCGACGTTGATTAGGACGCCTGGCAGGGTGTAATAGGCCGAGCTTCTTTCCGCGTGCTCCAGCGAGCGTCGAGCTCAGTGTGAGAGCATCTGTCCTGGTCCGTGTCGGCGACCGGTGCACGGCGGGCCCTGGGCGGAATCATACACCGGCGCACCGACCTACGTCCGACGGATCCGGAGCTCCGAGTGTCAGAGGCAACAGATTCCGCACCACCTTTCAGCGCCCTATTCGACATCTATTGGATGAGCCTCAATAGCTGGCGAGCGCCGCACGGGATGAGGAGATCGTGGGTCTGGTCCTTGTTTTGTCTCGGTGTGGTCGGTGCAAACGTCGGGTCTTAAAGTGGACTACAGAGGTTGACACGATGTGAGTGCTCACCCACAAATTTGATGGGTCACATACCAAAAACATAATCCTTCTGTCAACGGCAGTACTAGATTCACGCTGGGATCACATATAGTCATCCGTGCTCGCCACTGCATTGGGGTAACCTTCGAGGACTCGACACGGCTGTATGGATCAGAGATAGATGTACTCGACCCCTCACACACGTCGCCCAGGGTTCTGTGAAATGACGGGCGTAAGGCTGTACGGCAAGCTGCAATTGCCAACTGCATAGTGGCAAGACTCGAGGTGGCAGAGTCCGAAATTATCGAATGGCAGTGGCCGGCGCCGGCGGAGTCTTCTATTTGGCACTGTTAGGATCAAAAGCCGCCGCCTGCCGAATGCGCCTCTACGTCCTCCAACCAGGACCCAGAGTCCCTGCCGCAGTCTGAGCAGTCTGAGCATCACTTAGTACCCCGACGTACACCGGTCAGCTTTGACATCGCAGTGATGAGGAAGACTGAACCTCCGTCAACACAGCGGGAGCCTATGGCCGGTTTGCGATACCCAAAGAACCAGCCTGAGCCAGGGTGCAGCACGGTGACACTGCCAGCCGGGCTTTGCCACCGGATACATGACCACATCTACCGCCAAATGACACCTCCGATGGAGAAGCTCCTCGCGCGGGATGCATCAAACGCTGGGTGGGTTCTGGCGCAGCGGCTCAGCGGGGCATGCGTCCGAACAGGCTTCCCTCCGAGTCCTAGTCTACTTCAAGCTGACTGGCATCAACCGCCCGCTCTGCGCTTTTGGCGTTCCCCTGCGATCTACCGCCCTCCATGTTTCCAATGATGTCTGACGCTTATGCTGCTATACTGGCTGGAATTGTGAGTGCGATACCGTTCATATACCCGTCGCGAACCGGCTGAACGTCCATCCAGGCTACATTTGCCCTTCTCAGAGGACGTATGATCCAGGGAGACATCGCGGCGGCCATCCTCGCCGTCCTCTACCTCTCCGCAGTAGGCGTCTACGCCACTATCCTCCAGCCCGGGTGGGGGCTTATCGCGACGTTCGCCCGCGTGGCGTTCCTCTCCGCGATATCCTTCGCGTCGCTCTGGGCGTGTTTTGCCATCTACCGCACGTCGCCGCTGCACCCGCTGCACGGGTTCCCCGGGCCTGTCCTGAACCGCATCACCGAGCTGCCGCTGGCCTATGCTGCGGCGCGCCTCAGGCGGCACGTCTACCTCTGCGAGCTGCATGAGCGGTATGGGCCTGTAGTCCGCACGGGTACGGCTGATGAGGAGACGCACTACTCTACTAGTAGTTACTGGCGTCGACTGACGTGCTTGTTTGGCAGGTCCGAACAGTCTCTCGTTCAATACCGGATCCGCAGCGCACACGATCCACAGGTCCGCGCAATGCTTCAACAAGACGGACGCGTACGACCTGCACCTCAAGGGCGAGGGCCTCTTCTTCACCAAGGACCGCGACCGGCATGCCGTCCTGCGGCGCCCGTGGAACCGCGCCATGTCTGTCGCTGCGTACGTCGTGACTGTCCCGGTTGTGTCGTCGCGCGTGCGACTGACGTGAGACGTGGTACGAATTTAGCGTGCAGGAGTACACGGAGCCGCTCTTCAGGACTATACAGGCACTGGTCACCCGCCTCGTCAAGGATACGCAAGAAAAGGGCTCTGTGGACCTTGTGAGGTGCACAAGGCAGTGGGCGTTCGACACAGCGGTCGGTCCTCGTTCCATTCTGCATGATCTACATACACTGAAACAGCTGCCTAGGCACTCATCACCTTCGGCGGAAACGGCATAGTGGTGGTACGCGCTGCCCAATAACTCACCGCTCTGATATTTCTGGTCCTAACCAGAAATGTTCTACTGCAGGACTTGCTAGCCTCGGACGACCCGGGCGACTTCGCATACAAGCCCATGATCGCGCTCGCGTCGTTCGAGTTGTACGTCGTCTGCCACAATGCACACATATATCGACGAGAGGTGCTCATATAACGGCAGCTTCAGCCACTTCCCATGGCTGTTCTACATCGTCAGACACCTGCCCTCTGCCGTCTTTCCGGAGGTCGAGGACTTTGCGCTCAAGCAGGCAGAGCGGAGGCTGCAGGCAGAGAAGATCCAATTCCAAGATGTCTTTTCGTACTGGGTCGAGGACGCCGAGCAAGTGGATCTCGATGCCCTCGCTACGGACTCATTGGCCGCCATCGTTGCAGGTGGGCAACTGTTCATCTGAGTGTATATCCATACTAAGTACATACTAACATGCACGTTTTGGCGTCCCGCAGCGACGGATACGCTCAGCTCGATGACCGCCCTCCTCTTCTTCTTCATCCTCTCCCACCCGTCCTGGAAAGACGCCCTGCGCGCCGAGCTCTTTGCCGCGTTCCCCGCGCACGCCCCGCTCTCCGCCTCATCCGCCGAAAAGCTTGACGAGCTGCCCGTGCTCAACGCCATCATCCACGAGGGCTTCCGCCTCGGCGCCATCTTCGCAGGCCTCCCGCGCGTCGTGCCCGCGGGGGGTGCGACAGTCGACGGGCATCGCATCCCCGCGGGGACGACCGTGTCCGTGCCGATCTACGCGCAGCACCTCAGCGCAGAGCACTTCGGTTCCTCCTCTACCGATTTCGACCCCGAACGATGGCTCTCGGGGGAAGCAGACAGGAGCGCGCTCCTGGCGTTCGGCGCGGGCCCATTCAACTGCGTCGGGCAACGGCTCGCGTACAAGCAGACGCGGCTCGTGCTCGCGTGCGTGTTCCTGCTGCTCGACGTCGAGGTGCCCGAGGGGTTCGACGCGGCGCGGTTCTGGAAGGGCGTGGTCAACTTGCGCGCGACGATCATCAGGGAGCCGCTCAAGGTGGTTGCGCGGCGCCGGGAGGCAGGCGAGCTGAGCGTCGTGTTTCCGTCAGTGTGAACCCCACCGTATGTCATATCCCTGGAATACGAGTATACTGCGTCCTCAGGGAGAGAGAGTGTGCGTCTGGGTATGACGACACCCCGGTCCCCGACCAGAGACCGGTGCTGCGGTGGCGTTTGGATGCTCGCACTGTCGCCACCCGCCGGAGATTTGGACGCCCTCAACAGTGTGAGCGGACTGTGCAGATGGAGTTCCAGCTACCATTCTCCAGACCGCCATCTGACCCGGGGCCCGTTGAGGCCTGTACATATCCGAACCTTGCCAATTGGGTGTCTGACGTGAGTGCTTCCACGCGCTGGTACAACGCACCATTGCTTCCGTACAACATAGCCCCGGCACAGCCAGCCTGAGTTAACCTCTAGAGCGGTGAGTCCGAGAAGCAGATGCGCGCGAGTCGAGCTTCCGCAGGGCCGCGCGCGATCGCGGGCGCCGCCGGGGCAAACAGCACTCAGGGCCCCGCGCCAACTTTCCCGATGAGCGCTCTTCTCTCGCGACCCTGGAGTCCGGGGGCGCCGCGCTTCGCTTCGCCCGCGAGTCGGATCCGACCCCGACACCGGTGTTCCGGCGGTAGGAGTTATTTGTGATTGTTAGGATCAGAAGCCATCGGCTTCCCGATCTGATCTACTCCGGACACTTGGGCGACGAGCGTCCGGTGCAGCTCACATCCACTGTCAGCATTCGTCGTTCAAAAGGTATCGATACAATCACTATCACGAAAGATGTCAGAGAACCCGCATTGCTGGAGATTGTGTCACAGTGCTCACAATGTATTTCAGACGTCCGAGTTGAGTAAGTCCCCGAGAAGACATCGTCGGAGGATTCACAACCAATGATGCCTGAAGCTCGTCGGCTCGCCGCAAATTCTGTCAGGCTCAGAGCGTCTGACGTAGACGATGAACGCGTGGTAGGTCCTCGTGCGCCCATCAGCCGGGAGAGCGCGCCCCTCCCAAGCCTGCAGCGCATCCAATGCTGCCGGTTTCAGCACTTCTTCCACCAGCCGGACCACCTCCGCTTCCCCTACTACGACCTTCGTATCCGACCCCTGTTCCTGCCCCTTCACCTTCTCCTGATTCCCCCGTGACTCCCGCGGAGACCCGAACGTGATGGACGAGGCGTCCACGAGCTTCCTCACCCGCGACGCCACCTCGTCCATGAAGCCGAACGCGTACTCGTCGCGTCCCGTCGTGACAGTGCCCAGCGCCTCTCGCGACTGCTCCGCGGTGCGGTCGTAGCGGAATGCGACGTCCACGGCACGCGGTCTGCTGGAGAATGAGCGCCAGAATCGCTCAACGGAGCCGTCCTCCGGGACGAGGTGGATGACGGCGTCGGTACCGCCCTCGGGGTCGCGCAGGAGGAGGACGGCCGAGGGGTGTCCGCTGGGCGAGAATAGGTTGGAAAGATACGAGAACATGGTGTATGATTGATATGCGAATGGTAGAGGAGGTAAGTTGGTGTGTCGAGGGTGCGCCACCGTGTCGATACTTGCGGCGGTTAGCGTCTATACAAGGCTCCCCATAATACATATATAGGCGCACAGAATACGCATCCCACGGTGGGTTTCACAGCCACCTGGATGGGATACAAGTCGAACACGTCCGCGACACGTCGACTGGACGAGTTTTGGCGGGAAGAAGGACACACTAGGCAACGTACCAGTAGCACGCAGTGCGTACCTGTAGCTGCGGCCACATACGACTGCCAGTGGACGCCACGCAT
This sequence comes from Trametes sp. AH28-2, assembly GCA_001304625.1. Classification (NCBI taxonomy): domain Eukaryota; kingdom Fungi; phylum Basidiomycota; class Agaricomycetes; order Polyporales; family Polyporaceae; genus Trametes; species Trametes sp. AH28-2. The sequence goes on from KQ464109.1 coordinate 31,755, forward strand.
ACGCAAATGACAGTCACGGCGGTTCCTAATAGTCGTGTCTAGTCGTTCATCGCATCGTCATACATACATGTCCTGCTCCATCAGAACGCCACCACAAAAGCCATACAGCCCGACGCATCATACATCCACTTTCAAGTTGGGGGTTGCCTGCGCCCTTCAAGCTACGCACCGAAGCTCATCGCATCCCCCTTGTCGTCCTCGCGCTTATCCAGTCCCGCGGTGCCGTCGAGCGTGCCTGTCGTCGACTGCAGCTCCGCGAACACGAGCGTCGGGTTCGTGCGCGACGACACCGGCGGCATCTGCTCCGTTCGTCCCATGTCAGTCAGCCCCATCGTTTCAGAGCAAAGGAGGAATCGGAGAGGAGGTATAGGAAGGGGAGAGGGGAACGTGGAGGAGAGAGTATGTGTGAAAGAGAGAGAGAGACACGCACCTGCGATATCCGCCACCCGTGGGCATGCTGCTGGGGAGGGCGCTCGGGGATGCGCCCGGTCGAGTGCGGCTCGAAGGAGAGCATCTCGAGGTTCTCGGACTGGTTCATGCGGTCCGAGAGCGAGCGGCGCGAGTTCAAGCTGTACGCCCGGCGAGCGGGGTCAGTGATGCAGGCCAAGTGCGGAGGAGAATCTTGCGGTGGGCGCAGACTCACACAGCGAGGACGGAGTTGGCGTACACTGAGGAGAACGAGAGCGATTCAGCATTAGACCGGAGGGACAGTACCCATGCGTAGCACGACGTACGTTTGACGCCCACGATGCTCAGCGCGAGGTAGATGAGATTCCCGGGGAGGGTGATTGCCTGCGCGGCGAGTCAGTGTGCGTTCTGGATGTTTGATGGGGAAGCGAGTACTCACGAAGACGAAGCATGGGATGCCCAACAAGCTGTAGCACATCAGAAGCGGTGAGTTTGATTGCCACATTTTATAGGGATGCCCTACCTTGTCAATAGACCTGTGATGTCCTCAGCACATGCGAGGAAGGTGATTCCCAACTCGGAGTATCGATGGACGTACCAGTATTGATAGCATATATGATCAGCGTCTCAATGAGCGAGTCCGTCCTGAGGAACGTCACAAATGTCAGGCTACGACACAAAGGCCATGGTCGGACGAGAACGCGTTGCTCACGACTTGAATCCCGTCCGTCTGTGCAGCAGCACCGTCACCAGCGTGCCGGTCAGGCAGGCGTCCGCCACGATGGCGAATCCGAAGAAGCCGGAGATCATCCACTAGCACGATAGACGGTGGCGCATCAGCAGTCGGAAGAATCGAACGCGGGGAACATGCAGATCGCACGACGTACGGTGTAGCGGCCGAATTCGGCGAGGCTGACGCGGTACCTGTGATTGCGAAGGGCGTCGGTATCAGACTCCCAAAATGTATGCCGGCAGAGGAATTGGACGTACGAGAAATATGTAGCAGCTGTTTCGCGGACATTCTTAGGTGAGTAGATACATCTACCGTGAAAGCTGTAGAATCTCACTCGTCGTGAAGCCTACGCGCGGGAACATCAGATCTAGTAGTTTATTATTTATGTCTGCATAGCGAACTCACCGAACGCGGTCGTCATGCACAGAACCTAGAATGTCAACGCGGTCACTGTCAGCGCTAGGGCAGATGATGAGAGCACATACGCCAACGACGACCAGCCAACGGTAGATGCGCTGCGGTCCGACTGTGTCAAGGTCGCCGCATAAGAATCGAGCACTGACGAAGCAGATGATAGGATGGGGTACGCACTGAGGTACACTCGTAGTGCATAGAAACTGATCGCGGCGTGAATCGTCAATTCATACGGAGATAATAGAATGGCACATACCTCTGGCAGAGCACGATCGAGATTCCCTGAGCAGATTATCATGAGGGGTATGGGTGACGCGCATCTCGAGGCGGACTTACCGTTATGGGGGTAAGCAGCTTTTGAGTGGCCAATCAGCGTTGGATGAGCAGTCAAGCCACGCCGAGAGGAGCACTCACCCTTGTTGACCTTCGTAGTGATATCAAGGTGATGTGAGTACGAAGCATACCAAGTATATCGCTGCAAAGAAATTATATAGACTTACCAGGTACCAGCCTCAAGATTTTCCGGGTGGAAGAAGTTCGTTACCAGGTAATGGTACCTAGAATGGGTATCAGCGGATAGGTTCTTGCCGGGTATGAAGAGGAGCCCTCACACCGAGACCATGCAGATGAGTGAATGGAACGTTTCGATGGCCCTGGTAAATCGTCTCGAATCAGCAGCGGCACGGACCCTGCATGGCTTGAAGAAGCAGGTCCGTACACGGTAGCGATCACCTATCACTATTCGTGTTAGTGCACATAGAAGATGCAAAACGAGGCCAGGGTTACTCACCAGTCCTTTCAACCAGAGGGCGTCCTTGGGATACATCCGGAAGTACCGGTACGTCTGGTGTACCGTGAGGCCATACAATCTGTCGTAGAGGCGTGAGGGCCACACTATGATTCCCGGAATGAATATGCCTTACATGAGCCCCAAGCATGTGCCAATAAACATCGCTCCATAGGTGTTGTCCAACGCAGGAAGCGGGGGCAGGCTGGTGGCCGGAGACGCTGCTGGAGGGGAGGTGTCTGCCATGGTGTCCGAGAGCAAGGTCCTGAGGGCGTCACCGTCTGCGGAGTTCTGATGGGGCAGAGCGTTTCTTTGGCATTCGGCCGCTAGGTGTAGAGCGCCGATATATACTTCAATTCGAGCCTTTCACGAAGAACTCCGGCGGCCATGCCCTGGGATGGTAGGTAAGCGTGAAGGCGACGATGTGCCAGTGCCAGTCTGAGCCCGTGCCTGTGTCTCGTGAGGACACGTTCTATCATTGCGTACGCCAGATAGAGCCTAATACCAACGCGCGGATTGATGATCAGTACCATTGGGAAGCATACACGGTCGGTCGGAGGTACGGTGGGCTCGGATGACCTGCAGCGTCGTGACGGCTCAAACCAAGGGCGGTGACACCGGCACAGCCGTCGTGGGCACCGGGACGCGCGGGAGATGCATCTCGGGTTAGGGTCTGGGTACAGCATCAATATCGTTTGCGGTGACCCGGGTCCGCTCCTCACTGAGGCTCACTCCAGTGGAGAGCCAGGAGACAACGTTCGTCCGTAGTCTGCGTTCGAACCCCGTCGCAGCGAGATCGCAGCTGCTCAACCTGCGCAGACCACGCTCGATATTCTCCACAACAACGTGCGCTCATCTCCATCGACGCATGCGACTCGGAACGCAAACACTGTGCTCAAACTTTGGCCCCGCATGGCGCAGAGAGCTGTACCCCGGTGCTGCCACTGGCAGTGAAGCTCTTCGCTGTCAACGTCATGACATCTACCTCGTTCTTCCGCTCGGCGACAATCTACGGATTTATTACTAGGATTTGACTGCTGGCTTCTTCTAGGAGGCAAAATAACTCGCAGACAACGCGTGCAACTTGGGGACTGCGGAACTCCCGGTATTCCGCTCTGTCGTGAACATCGACCGGAACTCTCACGACGACGCCACATGCACCGGCACAAGAAGTAGAAGCACTCGGGCTCACCGCTACGACTCCCTGTCTGTGATCATCGAACGCTGCCCGTCGGCGCTGAACCATACAGCATCCGCTACCGGCGACAATCGGTGGATCCTTCACGGCGGTGCCCATGGCTGTCGCGGTGAAGCATCATCCGATGTCCCTCGTTGTTTCCTCACCATTGATAGAACTGCGGGCGGCCGTACCCGATGTCTTCGACTCTAGGAAGGTGATCCACAGGCGACTACACCAACCCGCATCCCAGGATGTAGACGGCGACAGTGTGTGCGAAACTCTTGCCCATGTGCCCGTGTGGGCGTGCTTCTTCTCTCCATCAGCAAACCGGGCCCCATGTATACAGCGCCCTACATCGTGAGGTAGAAACAGTCGCGCGCTGTATAACCAGCGGCGCGCTGTGGATAGGCCATGATCTGCCGAGAATCGGGCGGCGCGAGGCAGCGCTCTGCATAACCCCGCGCGAGGTAATGTGTCATTCTAGAGAATACCCCGCGAGGTTATGTGTCACTCTACAGAACCTCGCGCGAGGTTATGGAGAGCGCTGTCTCACCCTAGAAAACAAGGCGTGGTGGTCTGTGGAATACAGCGGCGCCTTGAAGAATGCACAGCTTATTTCTCGGGGCTCTGGGTTATTCAAAACTCCGGACCTATATATTGCGCATCTGAACCACAATTATACTAGTGAGTTACATGTCGACGAGCGAAGGCTCGCGGGGAATGGTTACACGGCGCGCGAGAAGTATCAGGTGGCAGGTCGCGAGCCTACCGAGTGTAGCACGCAACTAGTGAGAATACAGACAGCCAGGCATGAGCTTGGGCGACAAGGAACGAGGGGAGAAACTATTAGAAAGGCGCGACGGGCTCAGATGGTAGACCGGCTGAGTGCAGACGACTCGAGAAGGATGCACAGTACCTACTGTGCTCACCTGCATATAGCTACCTTAGGCGGGTGCGTCCGGGCTGCACAATGCTTACCGCAACCGTTGGTGTGCTATCTGGTCTGACGAGGTAGTGCAGGTAAGTGTCAGTCAGCAACACACGAACTTAGTCTATGATAGTCACCCTTGGCACAAGCGTGGGGGCTCTGTACACTGCACTTACCCATCGTTAGTCTGAGAACGCGTCGTAGCATAGGGAGGAGGGAAGAAAGACGACAAAGAGGAGTTCGGGGGAGCAGGCCTCTTTAGTATAGACAAGGAATCGAAGACGACGCGGAGTTCGATATTTGACAGCTCTTCAACTTCCCGCTGGGTTTGGCTGCCAGAACGGTCCATGACGTATGTCCCACGCCACCCCGCCGCGGACGCAGGTAAGATTTTTCCAGTCCGATATTCAACCTCAATTTCCGCCAAGTACAGGATCGTGCATCATGTTTTGGAACCAGGAATACCATCTGGCTTTCTGTGGCTTGCTCACTCGGGCCTCGAGCACCTAGTTGTGGGGTACGTCTGGGCTACGCTCGCGCGAGTGATCCGACTCTCACGAATGCTCAATAAGGAGGTATATCTTCGCCTTGCTCTACGGTGTTCTACAGCGCTCTCCATATGACCGCCGCGCGCGATGAGCATTTAGGGCGCCTCTGCGGATCTTCGTCCCGCGCGGCGTTGTTCTCTCTCGCTCGCACTACCATCGCCGCGCTCGGCCATTTTCTCGCTCGCACTACATACCTCGTGGTGCTCTGTGTCACGCTGGATACAGGCTGCACCTTTGCTGATGTCGCGGTCGCCTCGGGCCTTTCGTGCATACCGTCCTCCCTCCTCCGATTTTCAAATGACCGTTTCATATGAGTTCCTGGTGGAGTGGCTTCTCAGTGAGTAGCTATGACAGGTATGCGTGCACCCTGAGCGTGTCCGACAGTGCCCTGGTGGGCGTGGGCTCGGTATGTATGCCGTACTCGTAGCTCCAACCTCCGTCGCCGGAGCCGAACTACAGACGAGCCACTCACACATCTTGCAGCCCGCCAACGCTTTGCAAATTATCGTATCGTGCACAGAGAAGGACACATCCACATGGCACCAGAGATAATTGCAGACAGGCCCCGGACCGCGCCGTTGACGATCGTCCGGACTTGAACGTTTCAGCGCAGCAGTTGGCGGGTTCTGGCGACTGGCAAAACAAAAATCGGAAGTCTTCTGGCCGGCGTGCCCTCCGTCGGAGTACGACAACTGCAGCCTCGCCCTGCGAGCAAGCGTTCAGCCACTCAGCCTCTTGCTATCAGTGGGCTTCAGGTCCGCGGTTGTCCTGGGCGCACAGAGTGGAACGGACAGGGGATAAAGCCCCATCAAAATGATCCCTACGATACACTAGACATTTCACACCACTCTAATCCTCAATCCCACAGTCTACCACCGAGTCGACGGACTTCTCCGATCGGTGCGTCTCCGGCGTCTCCGGCGCTGGCTTTGCACCCTCCGCGACAGCCCTCTTCGCAGACCCGGTGGTGTCTTTGTAGAAGACGATGTCGCCGGAGTCCTCGACGAAGAGGCAGCTCGTGAACGAGCGCCACAGCGCACGGAGCACGGGCGTCGAGTCGTAGTTGTACGCGTCCCCGAGGAGCGGGCGGATCGCGGCGTGCGCCATCGGGAGGTTGTCTGCGGGCTGTGCGTCAGGCGCAAGTACTCGATCGCGTGCTGTCCGCCACTTACAGAATGGTATCTGCGATGCGAGGTCAGATCAGCAGCGGCTCTTCAGAGGAGATGGGCAGGACTCTAGACGTACCGTGGCGAAAAGGTGGTGTGCGGTATGGTGGTGGTTGACGCCGAGGAAGATGTACACCCCTACCCACCCGAGGAACGGCTATGGGCGTGAGGAGAGCATGAGCCGTCTCGGATGTGGATGGTTGAACGGCTAGGAGACGTACCCGGTCGATAGTGGACAGTGCGCCGCGGGTGCGGCTCCAGGCGTTACTGCGATAGAACGGAACCGTAGAGCACGAGTGTTGGAGCTGGCGGGCGCTGCACTGTCAGCGTTCTTTCGCTCGAAGTGCAATGCTCAATTACGTACGAAAGTCATGGCCATGACCCTACGCAGACGTCGTCAGAACTGGGGCCCAAGCGCCTACCACGCGGGGCGCACTTACCAGTGATTTGTGATGAGGAATGGTATGAGGTAGATCTTGACCACGAAGGCCCACGATGTACAGCGACCCAGGATGTATAGGGAGGTGATCATTGCGGCGATGGCTGCGTTCGAGACATGCACGGCGGCGTACTCGTCCGGAGTAAACAGTCCAGAGTACGCGTTCCAGTGCTGTATGAGATCAGTCGAGCGGCGGCGTATATGACGAGCTGCAGAGTGAAGCTTACGTTCGCGCCCTTAGGGTAACGCTTTGAGCCCATAGTATTCCATCTGATGTCCGTTCAGCTACTGCGAAGTACGCATCGTTGAACCTCGCAACACTCACGTCAAGTATGTGTCTACAGTCCCCGTCAGGTGAGCTACGTTCCTCTTTAAATGCGGGAGAGAGACACTCACGCAATCCCAAGAACTGCATGACGAAGAACCGACAGAGCTGAAAGACCGGCGTCTCCTCGAACGCCTCCCGGTAGTCGCTCTTCGTCGCCTTGTCCGGCGGCGGGAGGCCGTACGCCGAGCGCACGTGCGGGACGTACACCTCCTCCGTGTCGACGTTCCCCGCGGTCTTGTGGTGCCGGAGGTGCGTGAGCCGCCACGAGAAGTACGGGAGGAAGATGAGCGTGTGGCACGCGAGCCCGATGCTGTGGTTCACCCACTTCACGGGCGAGAGGTTGTCGTGGTCGGCCTGTCAGGGCGGGGTCGGCCGGCTGGTTAGGGTGAAAGCGTGGTACATGGTGCGAGAGACGTACTTCATGCCCTGTGGTGCTCTTGGTGAGTCTCAAGGGTCCACCCCATACTGTACGACGCGTCAGACTCACCTACGGACCACAGACCAGCCCACGCGATGCCCTGGCCGTTCCAGTACACGAGCCACAATGTCCACTTCAGGACGTCGCGCCAAGGGCTGGAGAGCGCGAGCCGCGCGATCAAGTTGTCGATATTCCACCCAAACACGCTGAACAACGCAGTGGCCAGCACGACCGGAGCGATGCCCACGAGTGCGCGCGCCGTGCTCCGCTGGAACGCCTCCTTGGGGATGGCCCGCGCGAGGTCACGGCGGTCGATGTCTGGGGGGACGAATGCGGTTTGGGTGCGCGCGATGTACTCGGGGCCGTCGGCGAGGAATGCGCCCATGATGCGGGGTCGATGAAGGGCAGAACGATAGACACCCAAGTCCGCAGCGCGAGAGTGGGGAGATTATGGCCGGGGTAAAGCTCCGAGGCGAGTGCAGCGTCTCAGTGCACACTGTTCCGTATTCATTGTGTGCCCATCTACAGCGGGATCTGCCAGTGGTCGGTCTGCTGCGACTCGGGGCCTTCACTCCGCTGCCGGAGCCGTGGCAGGCGCGTCAACGATAGTCCCAAAGGAGGCCTCCAGATTCACCATCCGCGATCACTCGCCGGAGTTGCAGGAGCTGGGCGGCCGCAGTGCAGAAGCCGCGCGCCGGAACAGAACCACTTGGAATCAGAAGCACCGCACGGTCGGGTACGAGCGACAGAGGACGTTTGCTTTCCAGTGCAGTGCGTGCGCGATGCGTTCTTTCGCCGTCAATCAAATTGCATTGTCGCGCCGGAGGCAGCAAGGGAGGTCCAGGGGTCCTGTGGTAGGATTCCGGGCGCCGCAGTTGAGAGAAGACGGCACAGCGGCTGTGCGGAAGCAGTAGTTCGGTGTGGGCGCATCTGTCATGTTGGCTACTCGGCGAATCGGGCGAATCGTGGATTATGGAGACATATCGCTCGCACGAGTCTCACCTGTCACGACGGCAGGAGCTGTGAAGCGGCAGGACAAGCGTTTGCGGCAATCTGTTCGCTCATCCCCTAGAGAAGCATACCTGGAGCTGCAGATGAGAGATGAAAGCTAAGTTTGCACGGGATTTTGGATCAGGGGATGTGTATACGTACGTGGGTCGCAGCATGACTGGGCGTCCGCGCTTCATGCTCCGAGTCCTAGACAAAGCCGTCTGAAGGTCCGAGTTCTCCGCTAGCACCCCGTTTCAGTCACCTCGAACGAGTAATTCCTTGACAGTGATAGTCTGATAGGGCCCATCTGAAGCCATCTAAAGGAGCATCCTGGAATAGTGAATTTCAACCACTAGCGGCCCTGCCGTCTGGCTGAGAATGGAGTCCCTGTCGAGTCCGGTTGAAGGCAGATTTACTCCGACATTCGATCGGTGCCAGACGAGCGTCGTGTTGCAGCCGGGTGCCGACGCGATGCTTGGTTGAGCAGCGAGGGTCTCAGTGTTCACAAGCTGATATTGCTAGCACGATGCTCTCCAAGACTGAAGAGACCCAACAGAGGAAAGGAAGATGCCTACATAGTTAAGGGAGAGTGAGGGTCGACAACGACCACGAGTATGGAGCGCCTGTAGCATGGGCGCTAATGCCACATACCACTGCCTCGTGGCACGGTGTACCACGTACGGTCGGGTTCCGAACTTGTTCGAACTCCAGCTTGACCGTCTCCAATCGATCTGTACTCTGACATACTTGTCATAGCTGCGCGATTGGCCAGTGACAGTACGACAACCCAACACTCATCATATACTCTCTGACCATCACAGCTCTGTGGATACTCCCTGGTGGATTGCATATGCGAGGATTGCCGCGAGTTCACGACTCGGCGGCATTCCCCAGGCACAACAAGATCTCCAATACCGCGCACGCCCGGATCAGCGTCTTCCACCGGTGGATGACTATGGCAGACAGGAGCAGTTCAGAACTCTATCAGCTTCCTGTCCTCCGACCGCTGCGGGCATTCGCGCTCCAGTGGCAGACACGCTCAATCAGCGCTTTAGCACCACGCCGCCGCCGCATTCCAGCGGAAAGAGCTACTCTCCTTGGAACTTTGACTCCTGCCCATCGAGCTCGTCGCTGTCATGCCTTGGAGCGCAGTAGACGTCGCCGCGCTCCTCTCCTTTGTCGCCATCGTCGGCCTCGTCGTACGGAGTGCGACCTCCAAGGATCGTCTTCCTCCGGGACCAAAACCCCTACCAATCTTCGGGAATCTCTTCCAGCTCTCCCAACAGCAGGAATGGCTGCAGTTCACTAGCTGGGGCAAGACATACGGTATGCCGCCACTCGTACGCCGTCGCTGCGCCAATACACTGAGCCCTTCATGGTTGTGCAGGCGACATTGTGACAATTCGTGTCTTCAACGAGCCCATCATAACTCTGAACTCTGCGCAAGCCATCGTCGACCTCCTCGAGGCGCGCTCCGCGATATACTCCACCCGCCCCCATCTCACCATGGCCTGTGACCTGTACGCATCATCATATAACCCCGGGATGCACTAGCAGTCTCTAACATGATGCCGCAGAATGGGCTGGGGCGAAACCGTGGCTCTCAGTCCGTACAACGAGCGGTTCAAGAACTACCGGCGGCTGCTCAAAGTCGGCCTGAACGCGAAGGTCACGCGCGACTACTGGCCGCTCATGGAGAAGGAGATTGCGCGCGAGCTCGTGTGGCTGCTCGACAATCCGAACGGCTACGCGCAGCACTTCCGGCGGTACCGCACCCTGCCCTCCTTGAGTATGCCGATGTCTTGCTGAACGCGCCACTTTCGCTGTGTAGAACCGCGGGGACTGTCGCGCTGAAGATCGCGTACGGTTACCAGAACGAGAACAACGAGTTCAAGCAGCTCGTCAAGGACACGGAGGAGGCGCTGAGCATGTTCGCCATCGCCGCGCTGCCAGGCGTGTTCCTCGTCGACACCCTCCCTTTCCGTGCGTCCGGCATCGGTCCTCACCCATTCATATACTTTGTTCCTGATGCCTGTCGCTTGGTAGTGCGCTTCATTCCATCGTGGTTCCCCGGGGCGGGCTTCAGGAAGATCGGCATCCGGACGAAGCAGCTCGTCAAGGAGATGATCGACAAGCCGTTCGGCATGGTCAAGCGACAGATGGTACGTACCCGCACCCGGGGTCCACCTGGTCACAGACCGACGCGCTGCGTACACAGGACACTGGCACCGCCCAGCGCTCGTTCACCGCAGATCTGTTGAACGGCTCCAAGGAGGCAGAGGCAGATATCAAATGGGTCTCTGCAGGTCTCTATGCGGGCCAGTCGGACACGGTCAGTACCGCACGCATGCATTCTCGAAGCTCGCGACTGACGCAGTAGGACGGCCATCGTATAGACGGTGGCAGCGCTATCGACGTTCCTGCTTTGCATGATGCTCTTCCCCGAAGTACAGAAGAAGGCGCAGGCGGAAATCGACGCGGTCATCGGCAACGACCGCCTCCCGAGCATCGAGGACCGGGAGTCACTCCCGTACGTTACCGCCGTGCTCAAAGAGGTCCTGCGCTGGCGCCCTGTGGTCCCTATGGGTAAGATCAAGCCCTGTTCTCGCACCCCGCTTCGTCGCTCACTGACTCTCGCTGCCAGCATCGCACGCCGTCATGCAGGACGACGTCTACCGCGGATACCACATCCCCGCGGGCACCGCCATCGTCGCCAACATCTGGTGCGTCTTCCTCCATCTCCCTACCCCATCTCGCCAGGCACTAACCGCCGCCCCAGGGCTGCGCTGCACGACCCGCTGCGGTACGCGGACCCAGATACGTTCCGCCCCGAGCGCTTCCTCCCGCCCGCGAACGAGCAGGACAGCTCGAGCTTCGCGTTCGGGTTCGGGCGGCGCGCGTGCCCGGGCGAGGCCGTCGCGCACGCGTCGCTCTTCTGCACGCTCGCGTGCATCCTCGCCGTGTTCGACGTCGCGATGCCCGTGGACGCGGACGGGAAGCGTGTCGAGCCGAAGATGCTGTGGTCGTCGGGGGTTACTAGGTGAGTTCTCTCCTGTCTAAGCCTGGTGTGGTTTGGGCTATGGCGGGAGAGTGAGGGGACATTGACGCTGATGCATTGCACTTGCAGCCACCCTGCGCCGTACAAAGTGAAGATCACAGCGCGATCGGCGGTGGCGGAGGAGCTGGTCAATCGTGCGCGTGATGAGGCGTAGCACGTCTCACTTGTGTGTTAGGCTATACACCGCGTCTACTGAACCTGCTGTGTGTATGTTATCGGGTTGTTATAATGCGACTATTCTCTATGAGGGTGCGCCCAGCCTGTCGGCAGGCTAGGAGATTTCGTTCACTAATAGCGAAGCCAACAAGCGTAGACTACGTAGATAACGCAGAACATCGTATTGACAGTACAGTACTACACAATCGGCCCTGCGACTGGAAACGACAAACTCCATGCCGACAATCTGGATCTCCAGTGAGGCCCTTCTCCTGAGAACTTGTCTTTGTATGCAACCCCGGGGCCGGGTGGGCCAAGGACCCTACCGATAGACATCGGAGGCCTGTTCCTTCTGCCACACAAAGCAGAGCTTCTCGACCGGCGTTCTCACCATGTGCCACTACATATGTCCCGGTCGGCAGCGTACGTCCAACTTCGATGGCTAGTGCATCCCAGGCTCACACGAGGGGTCTCCGCCAAGTTGTTCATCGCTGAAATACCGCAGCCCGCGTGTGTGCAACATGAGCCTGAGATACAAGTTGGTTCGTCCTGGCGCCGAGGCCGAGCGCTGAGCGCTGAGCGTCAGTACGGGCGGTGCCAGGGGGCTAGCTTGTAGGCGAACCTCCCAGAAAGGGAGTTTATCAAGCGCCATACTCGACGCTCGTCACCATGAACTTCTCGCCTGTGCCATTCGGTTCCTCCTAGATCTTGACTTTACATCTACCACTTTCTTGGTTCATCAGAAGTAGGGTTACACTCCAAATCAGCTGCTGTATACTAACTCAAACGTTTTTACTAGGGGCGAGATGTCCGAGTCGGGTTTCGCTGCCCGAGGCTCAGGCCGGCGGAAAGACAGGCGGCCTCATGCCTTGCATCTCGACAAGCGGGCGTCCTCCGATATGAACGCCTAATCGTTCACTGTGCTAACGGGTGCCAGACTGACTGAGCTTGCAGCTTATCCCAGCTTGTACTGTATGATGACTTAGGAACACTCGCAGTTTGTGCGCTACGCTTCAACGATCATCATCCTCTCGCACTCCGTGGCACCCCGGACTCCGCCTCGGACACGTCGGTTCATGCCTCATCGATGTGCCCTCGGGCCTTGTCAAAGCAAGTGCCGGTGACGCATGATCTGCTGTGAGGGTATCAGGGCTGTCAACATCGACTTCTATCGCGCCCGCAGCCCGCCGGCTGAGGGTTGGTAGCTGGGAGTCGGCTTGGGGTGCCGGTCAAGGTACGACAGATTTGGGGCGTGACAGTGCTGCATTGCCAACGCCTTCTCGAGTCTCACTTGAACCATCATGATGAATAGAAGCATTGAAGTACGCAGCAGCCTGCGCACGTATTCACGGCGCCCTCTCAGGACAAACGTCTCGAAATTGAAATGGCCGAATGCTTCTCTCTCAGGCATGGTCCAATCTGTCATTGCTCAAACGCATGCGGTGCTTTTGTTTGACCACAGGCAACACGCGTGCATGTCATGCAAGACCCACTGTACGTATTGCTCGATTTTGCACTCATCCTGATGTAGCTAACGCGCGGCTCAGGTTGCACAGCCTACCTGCTGCCATCTTTCTTCTGGCGGACATACAGTCGGTACCACTGGCACCGCGTAACGGTCCTGCAAGACCGGAAAACTCTCGCGCCAGTGTATCAGCCGCCGACTCCAAGTCGCAGTACCTGTCCGCCCGTTCGAATGGTGGCCGCGCATCCCATGGGGTCTGCGCCGCCTTATATGTCAAGCCTCCACCAATCCCAGGGAAGGCTTTGATCGGCTTGCCACACACACGCCCGCACGACATCGACGATGGGTGCATCTTCTTCGCATCTACAAGTACCACTCAACGCGCTAAACGCGACCCTCGGTGGGCGCGTACATACCGCCGTGCCGTTCGCGCGGCCGTGCTTTCCGTTGGCTGCAAAAGACGTTCAGGGTCAACTGGACTCCGCTGCGTGCGCGCATGTGATCGAAACTTACCTGGACAGAGGTGAGTACTAATTTACGCTCCTGTACGCTTATGGCAGGCTTTCAGTGATCGAAATGGTTGTGCAGACGCAATCACGGAGAACTTCGGCGCCTACTTGAATGTATGCGTGTTGCTCTTTATACCCAGATACTCCAGAGGTTCACTGTTGAACGCAACCTGTAGAACGGAGGGGCCATATGTCAAGCAACGGGGGAGCAGTGTCTACTCGACAGCACTGCCCCAAGTAACATACAGGCCTTTCTCCCGCCTAGCAAGTGCCAGCAGGGAAACCTACCCAGTTTTTATGTGTGTATGCCGCTCATATGCTTAATGAACTAATGTTTTCCTGATCAGCTATTCCTTCAATTCAGATCGACGTCAGGAGCACAGACGATGTCACTGCCGCATTCAACTTCTCGCGTAGTACAGGTGTCCCAATCTCGATCAAGAATACTGGGGTGCGTGGTTTCATGACCGTCTATCTCCAATCCTGGTCAATTCACCTTGACGATTTGGTTTTGAATGCAGCACGACTACCTGAGCCGCAGTGCTGGTGCTGGCTCGTTGGCGCTATGGGTAGGTCTACTCACTTGAAGCATTTGTCAAAATCTTAATGACTTGCGTTGATTCGAATGCGGCGTGCAGATGCATAACCTACAGGATGTGCGTTCATGTCTACCTATGCACGGTAGCCTGCCTTACTAGCCGGTTGCAGATGGCCTTCAGCGCGTCATTCGTACCCTCGGGTTGCGAACAAGCGGGTGTCCCGGCCATAACCTTCGGTGTACGTCAAGTCACGTACAAGTCACTTATAGCTATGGTCTGACTCAATATGCCTGCAGACTGGCGTGCTGATAGGCACGCTGAATGAGTTCGCGGACGCACACAACGTGACCATTCCAGGCGGCGCGGACAGCTCTGTCGCTTTCGGAGGCGGCTATCTCATGGTGAGCCGTCCAGCTGTCTCCTCTATCAGTACCTCTGATACAAAGTCGACGTTGGTAGGGTGGCGGCCATAGGTGAAGTCGTACATCCAGATCACGCGTCGCACGTGGACTAATCATCCCCACAGTGCCTTCTCCAATGCATTCGGACTGGCCGTCGACCAAGTGGTCAGTCGCACCCGACCCAGTCACATATAGCTATACCTATTACTGACGGAACGACGCCCAGCTACAATTCGAAGTCGTCACCCCAGACGGCAAGCACCGGTTCGCGAACGCGTGCTCGCACCCCGACCTCTTCTTCGCGCTGCGCGGCGGGGGCGGCGCGACCTTTGCAGTCGTCCTGCGTGTGACGATGAAGGCGCTCCCGCAGCTGGACTTCCCTGTGTCAGTCGCGAGTCCTTCGTGCTTGGATCTATGGGCTTACTGATGTGAGATATGGGATGATTCTGCAGGGTCTTCGCTGCGTTCAAGGAACGCCCGTCTGTCGAGCTTCAGGCGAAGTACGTCGAGTTCTTGATAGATCACACGCTTCCGCTAGCGGAAAAAGGTGCGTCCCTCCGCTCTCGCTCTTAGCGGCGGCTTGCTCACCGTCGCAAATCGCAGGCTGGGGTGGGTATGTTGAGGTATGCCCCACCCCCATCTTATCATCCACGTGTGTATCACTGAACGTGCCGGATCGCGCGCACGCGCATACAGCCGAGCCTGGGCATGACGTTCGTAAACCCGTTTGTGAGCATGGACGAGGCCGCGGAGACGATGGCAGACCTCAAGACGCTCCTCGAGACCGAGCTCAACAGCACGTTCCTCCTCCAGCGTGCGCCGTCGTACCTCTCGTTCTACAACCAGTTCGTCGATCCCACCACCCTCGTGCGTCGACCCCTTTCCTCCACCCACTCACTCGTATGACTCTCGGGAGATACTAACGACGCGCTTCCCTCTGCAGCCGAACAACGCGCCCTCCGCGCTCGCGTCGCGACTCATCCCGGCATCCGTATTCAACTCGTCTGCCTCGCGCGCAGCTCTGCGCTCTGCGGTTCTCGAGGCGGCGCAAAAGCATACGATCACGCTCCTGTTCGCTGTCGGGCCGCACTTTTTCGGCAGCGACGGGAAGGACACCAGCGTTAGCCCCGCGTGGCGCGAGGCACTCTGGCAGGTGCGCCTCCTCTCAAGCTCCTCTTCTTCCTCTGTTCCGAGTACTGAATGCGAATGGCCCCTCTACAGATCATCTACATCGATTACTGGGCGTACAACACGACGGTGGCAGAGCGCAAGCAGATCTACCAAAGGCTCGAGGACGACACACAGGTCCTGCGGGAGCTCGCGCCCAAGTCTGGTGTCTACTTTGTACGTGCTCTCGTCCGCCGTGCATCGTGGTGACAAAGCGGAACAGCGAGGCTGACGCGCGCGCGCAGAACGAGGCATCGGTGTTCGAACCGGACTATACGGAGGCGTTCTGGGGCGCGAACTATGCGCGTCTTGTCGAGATCAAGCGGAAGTAGTGAGTGGCTGGCCGCTCTCTGAGGCAAGGTAGAAGGGGTTGCTGACTCGCACTCTCAGTGACCCGCACCACCTGCTGGACTGCTGGAAGTGTGGTGAGTCTTGCGTACAAGGTTTCTCCTTCCACCTTGGTGAGATGGCTGATATATGGCTGCAGTGGGATGGAAGGGCGCGTCCGACGCGCGGTACAAGTGCCAGCAGAAACTTGAGCGGATAAGCGAGGAGTTGTGACCGCAATGTCCATTCCGAAAGATCGCGTTCAGCCTTTCTGTCTTCACTGCGTAGTGGCGCTTCGCCGGGGCTGACAGGGGTCTCCGAGTCCACACAATTAGACAAACCCATCCCGCATCCAATAATAACTGGTGCGCGTCTGTGCATTTCTCTCCTTGAACGTGGTTCGGTACGATCACTCTGCTCTCCGGGTCTCTCAGAATTTTGAGCAATACATATATGATGCGCCCGCGCCACCGCCCGCGCGCAGACTGGTATTATTGTACACGATTCCCACCGTCGACTCCCGCTGTCAAATCGTCCCTGCCACCGGAAGATCCGAGCAGCGGAGCCTTCTGGCAGACAGAGCGCGCAGTGCCTCTGCGCATTTCCAACGCTGGTCTCGGACTCCTCAATCAGACTGCTGAGAAGCGTCGGCGGCGGTACTGTCTCCCATATGCTGTACCTTATGCTTTGCGCCGACTCTATCAAGACGCCCTTAACGCATCCTGGGCTCTCGCAGGAATGGACAGGCTGTCCGTGCCGCGACCCGTCCAGCCCACTCAGCCATGTCCTCATTCCCGACGGTCGACCTCGCCTCAGCGACACTTTTCGCCCCCGTCTCCGGACACCTTTCTGTTGCAGAGCGCATCGATCTATCCCATGAGCGAGCAAAAGCCATAGGGCTACGGTATGGTGCGTATGTCCCTAAGCCTTCATGCGGTGCGCGACTCGTGAGCGCGCTTCTTTGTAGCTTTGACAATCGAGGATGTACTCCAACCCTCGAAGAAATTTTGGGACATGTACATGGACTATATCGTGACCCACGATGGCGGCGCGGTCGCCCTGTTCAGCATCCAACTCAACCTCATGGCCGGAACACTCGCCCCCTTTGCTGTGAAGCGACCTGAGCTGCGCCCGCTCCTCGAAGATGTCCTCGCGTTCCGCATCTCGTACGTCGGAATCGTTGTGGTGTTCACGTCGCCACTCCCTAACTCGTTGCAATCTCCAGGGCACAGTTCATGCTGACGGAACTCGGACATGGTCTCGACGCGGCCAACATCGAGACCACCGCGACAATGAACGAGGACGGAAGTTTCGACCTGCATACACCCAATCCTAACGCTGCCAAGTGAGCCTGCAATGAGCTGCGATAGTTAAGTGGTCATACAGAAACAGAATCCTTCTGCAGATATATGCCCCCAACGCTTCCTTTTGGCGGCGTCCCCAGAGTCGCGATCGTCATTGCAAGACTCGTACAACGTGGCAAATTCAAAGGCCTCCGCCCATTCATCGTATCCTTGAACGACGGTGAGGAGATGTGCAAAGGCATCACGGCGCTGTAAGTCCCGAAGACATGCATCTCAGTGCCGTCCTCAGACTAACAAGCACGCTCCAGAGAGCTCCCAACGAGGAACGGCTCGAAAGCGATAGGCCATGCGCTCACCTACTTCGACCACGTCCAGCTTCCACCAGAAGCGCTCCTCGGGGACGTCGACTCCAAAGTACACCCGCGCGAGCACTTCCTGCGGATGCTCTGGCGCGTCGGCATCGGCTCGCTCACGCTGGCCGCGACCATTGCGCCCGGGCTCAAGATGGCCGCGTACATCGGCGCGCGCTACAGCCTCCGCCGCAAGGTCGACGGCGGGCGCGTCCCAATCATGTCCTTCCGCACGCAGCAGCTGCCCATCCTGCACGCGCTCGCGCAGGGCTTCGTGCTTGAGGCGTTCTACCGGCGCGCGACGGCGTGGCTCGCAGACATCCCGGTGGAGAACATCAACTTACGCAACGCGATATGCGCGATCGTGAAGGCGACGATGATTGGGCACTGGCGCGGGACGGGCATCACGATTGTTGACCGGTGCGGCGCACAGGGCATGTTCGACGTCAATATGCTTCTCCCTATGGAGGTAAGTCGTGTTTGATGCCGCACATGTACACGCGCTCAACCTAACGTATGCACCCATAGAGCGAACACCGGGGGGTAGCCATCGCTGAAGGGGACGTGCTCGCGCTGTGTCTGCGTAAGCCCATTCCCATCCGCACCAGGTGTCCGCGCACGTACTCATCGCTTTACAGGACTCGCGCCGGAGCTTCTCCTAGGCAGATACAGCGTCCCCGCGAGTGAAGACCACTCCTCGCGCCTCGCCATCCACGAGCAGAAGCTCGGCGCCGAGCTCCGAGCCATCATCGCCGCGGCCTCTGCGCGCGGTTCCGGCTCTGCCGCCGCGCACCGCTCCGAGCTGGCGAACCAGCTCCTCCTCCCGCGCTGTCTCCCATACGTGCAGGCGATCGGGCAGCGCATGGCGTACGAGGCCGCCACCGCCGCGGGGGTCGCGCAGCCGTTGCTGCGTCTGTATGAGGTGGGCGTCGTCGGGACGGACCTCGCGGCGTACCTTGAGATGGGTTTGGTGCCGTCGCGCGCGAAGTGGGCGGAGGAGGAGGCCGCGGCGGTGTCGGCGGTGTATGCGCGGCTGGAAGAGTTTCTGGAGGCGACGGGCGCAGCGCCATACGCGCGGGCGGCGTGCGTGTCGCACGAGGCATGGGACGCGTATGTCGAAACTCTACCGGTATATGGCGGGAGTGCTGAGGTAGATTGGAGACATGGCGGTGGCGTCAAGGCTAGGTTGTGAACTTTTGTAGTCCACAGTGTATGCGGTTGCACGATCATATCTATTCCTCTGTTAGCCACCCAATCGTTGCACCACGCCCACTACTACTACCCAGAAGCATCATTATTATCCGCACGCCCTATTCCCTTCACGTCGGGCGCAGCTCTTGATCAACTCTCGTATAGTAGTGGGCTAGCAACCACATCTTGCGTATACTCCTCGGCCTGCTACCCATTCTGTCCATCCGCATCGTCAGGCAGTCGAAGTCCACGCCAAGATACCCATTGAGTGTCGTAGGTCTACTGCACATTACATCGTTACCCATCCTGTGATACGGAATCCTCCGTCGCCTCCGGATCCCCTGGACTGCTCTTGGGCTTGAGAGATCACCCAAGGAGTTGCTTCGCCCTGGGTGTGTCATGTTGAGCTACCAGCCTCTCGCGCACCATACGGAGAGAACACTCACGCGAAGGTCCAGAGGTTCTGTGGGTTGTTGTACGTGTCGGCGGTGTAGGCGAAGCGGACTGCGAGCACGAACACGGGTTAGCGATGCTCATGTTGAGAGGCCACTCAGAGAGCGACTGACAGTGGGGCAGCTCCGACCGGTACTCTGTGAACAGAAGTCAGCTATCGAGCTCTTAAATGGAAGTCAAGTACTCACCAATAGGCAGCGTCTCGTCGAAGAAACTGTACGCTGTTGGCAAGATATGTCAGTATGAAAGGAATGGTGTCGCCTGCCAGTACGTGTGCTCCTTACCAATGCGCCAGTTGTGACTAGAAGTACAGCGTTAGCCTGAATTCGCTCGATAGGAAATGCAGACTTCACGCACCGGAAGTCACCCGAGACAAGCCTACCCTCGCCATCCTCTAGTCGGTCATCAGTTTCCAAATGCACTCATCATGACACTCACAGATCCGGGGGTGCGAGGGGATCCTAGGAAACGTCTCGTCAAAAACATATCAAATCCTCGCGTCTACATATCGTTGACTCACGTCTTTCAAGTTGGCAGTCTTGATCTCCGAATCGATGTCGAACCACTCAAGCACCTGGTTGCCAGCCATACCTAGCAGAAAACACTTGCGCTCAGCACTCATTGACCCGAAAGTTCATAGACGGGCTGATACACACCCTTGAATTGGGTCGGCAGTCCGGGCTTGCCGCCGAAGACCGCGATCTTCGTGTTGTGGCGCTCGTTCATGAGCGTACTAAACATTGCACAGGTCGACGCGCAGTTGCCGTTGCCGACTGTATTCCGCAAGCGCACATTAGGATTCGCTACTACGACGGTGAGGAATGAGGGACCGACCGATGGCAATCTTGCTGGAGAGCGATCATGAGCCGGCGCATTAAGCAGAAAGCGGCTCCGAAGAAATACGTACCTTGGGTCAAACGGAGGGTCCTCAGGGATGTCCACGCTGAACGGGCAAACGTCCTACACACAACGTGAGTACTCAGCTATTTCTACCAGGACCATAGGTGTAGAGACTAACGAGGAAGCGCTGGGACTCGACGAACGTCTGGCCGTTGATCTTCCTGCTCGACGGCGGCGCCATGTAGTTGTCCGTTGGCGGCCGCTGCGTGTTGTTCAGGAACGCCCAGTTGTCCGCCGCGTAGAATGTCGTCGCGGACGTGAGTCCGAGCGCGATGTCCGACGCGAGGATCTTCTGCGCGAGCTGGTTCGCACGGTTCGTCGACTGGAAGCCTCTGCGTGTGCGTGCGTCCCGCCGTCAGATTCTGCGTGTAGAAGGAATCGTCGTGCAGAGAGGGACGTACGGGTTGGGGAAGTTGCCGAGGCTCTTGGTGCCCGTGAGGAATGCGTGAAGGAACTGGCCGAGGCACACGAATCCACCTACAAATCGTCAATTCGCCAGTCACTTTTAAAGAGCGATGCAACCAGCGAAGTTTTCGTACCTCCGTTGTTGGTGAGGTCAATCAGGAGCTGGCTCACGCCCGCCTGCTGGAACTGGGTCACAGTCGCCTGCACGTCCGTCTGGAACTGATCGAAATCGTCAGGCTCGAACGAGCCGACGAACATCTGGCATCGCGCTCGGTCAGCATCGACGACATTACATAAAGCATAGTAATGAATCCTACGCACAACACCAGTTTTCTTGTCCGGGAGGATGAACGACTTGATCACATCTTCGCTGCCGTTCACGGGCGGGAGCGTGGGCAGGAACGGGGATGGCAGTCCGATGGCAGTCTTCGCCGACACGTCGACGATGGCCGCCTTCGCGAGCTTCTTCGACCTCTTAGCGCTCAGCTTCGAGAGCTGCGAGGCGCTCTTGAAGTCGACGCCGTTCGTGTCCGGCTTCGCGGCGCAGTTCAACGCCCAGCTGTTGAGCTCGCCCGGTCAACCATCTTCCTCATAGGGCGCGTGCGGAAGCGACTCACAAGTCCTTGCCGTCCGTGAACGGCTCGCCGAGGTAGTTCGTGAGGTACGGGACGTGCACCGTCTCCGGGCGCGTCGAGTTCACGGTGATCAGCTCGAGCGTCAGCGTGTTCTGCGTCGGGAACTGCGGCCCCGAGATGTCGCCGAGGCGCTGCGAGAACGCGGTGCCCGAGATGCGGTAGCTGCTGAACGCGCTGTTCACGCGCACGCCGAGGTCGAGGTAGTTGCCCGACTGCGTCTCCGCGATCTTCTCCGCGTACGCGAACGGGTCGATGCCCTCGATCTTGAGCACGCGCGCGCCCGCGAGGCGCTGCCAGTCGAAGTGGATCGAGTCGAAGAAGGACGTGAACTCGGGCCCGAGCTGCGTGATGAACTCGACCGAGTCCGGCGCGACGAACACGCTCTGCACCCCGTTCTCCTCGAACGTGACGATCGGCGCCGGGAGGATGTTCTGGAACTGCGTCTGGCAGTCGGGGAACCAGCCTTTCAAGCAGAGAGAGCTGAGCGGGGCGCGTCCGGCATGCAGATGTGCGTCCTACTCACGGGTGTGCCCATCGTTGAGCTGGGTGGTGAAATCATAGACATCCTTGTTGAAATCAAAATCGGTCTGCGCGCGGGCTCAGAATTTGCATGATAGGGTCACAGCGTGATCGCATCAAGTACGGACCTGGTAGTGCGTCCGGTTGATCCTCGCGAGCTGCGCGCGGATGTTCGTCGTCGAGTCCTGGAACGGCGGCGGCGAGTCCAGGTAGTAGTCCTCGAACGTGTAGAAGTCGAACACGCGCGAGATCACGCCGAGCACGTTCTGCCGCAGCGTCTCGTTGAACGGGAACGACTTCATGCACGCGAGCGCGTCGGCGGGCGGCACGAACGTCTTTCCCGCGATCTTCACGCATGGGTCCGCCGTTGCGCCCGAGGACGCTGGGGCTGAGAATGCCGCGGGCACGGCGCAGAGGGCCGCACTGAGGGCCGCGAGACGACCGAGGAAGGGCGACATGCCTGGGGGCCGTTACTGGATCGCGCGCGAAAGAGTACCCGGGTGAGCGGTGAGCGTCCTCAGACCGTGAGGGCACGTCCTCCCACAAGATGCCCCCCACCGCGTATTTATACTGCTCTCGTTACCTCTCGTCACCGGGCGGGCTTCAGACGGCGGGCGATGCGCGCCGAGCGGCGGCTGATGGTAGTCTCCAGCGCAATGGGTCGATGCCCCAAGTGCCTGGGGCGATGCGACGCTCTCGCCAGCTGGAATGTGTATGTACTGATGGATCCGGTAAATTCGTCGTCCAGCGGTGATACAGCGAGTACCGGCGAACAGGGAAGGATGGACGGGACCATGTGGATGCGGCTGGGAGTGCGAGCGTCCAGCCTTTCAAGGAGGGTCGTGCACATCCCCGTCTGTCCGTGTGCGCGTGCTCATCGCGCTGATGGCTGTTGCCGCCGGGCATTCTTTCTCACAGGTAGGTGCGCGACACGGCACGCGATCGCTGGCGGACTGGTATTGGGCGATAAGCCGGTTTAGTGCGACATCGGCCGCGCAAGAACCGTGTCTTCTCCTTCTGTCAGCTTCTGGAGAGCTATTGTTTCCCCGCATCTTTGAATGTTGGCGGAGTCAGCGGTGCGCGCTACGCTGGGAAGCCCGTCTTCAAGACGGTACCGGTGTGCTTCTTACATAGGAGTGGTATAGGTTGAGTGAAGAAGAAACGCTCTGTATACGGATGCGGACTAAGATGTGCTAGTGCCAGTGGTTTGCATGGGTGCACCCAGAGCAGCTGACTGGGTTGCATAGAATGAGCGGCACTGTGTCCAGTATATTGCTTCTCAGCGAGCGGTGCGCCGGGTCGAGAAGAGGACTTACTGGAAATAGTGGTCTATTTCGGGAGGCGAGATGTTGCCTGCGTAAAAGTGTTGAGATACCTCAAGGCGTACTTGGCGATGAACTATCTCGGCAGATTTCGCTAGTGGGTTTGGCGTGTATGAGTGCGGCGTAGTATTAGAACATAGTCACAACCCCATGAACCAGCATTCTACGAGCTTTGGACAGGATGGCTTGTGACAGCAACAGACAGCAGAGTATTTGTGTCCAGACCAACTTGTGAGATCCCAGCATTCCGTTGTGCGACCTGTCCCCCCTCATAGCTCTCGCATCGACATGGGTGCCTAGGGAAGACCAGATCCAAGCCAGCTAGAAGCTATAGAGAGCTGCAGCATCCAGACAAGGAACATTGAGCCCTGGGGCTTTGATTCACAGAACAAGCGAGCTGAACAGCGAATGAGATTGGAAGCGATGCGATGGTCGTGGTCCAGAGCAGCGTTCAACAAAATCCCCGCGCGTCGAAGAGAGGACGCTCAGGGACGCTCTTTGATTGGCTCGAGGCCCACGTGGCATCCCTTCTCAGCGACTCAGCGACTGCGTCAGAAACTGTGCAAATGGACTCAACGTTCACATACGACATAAGCAAGCCTTCAGATATGTTCTCATGCAATACAATGTGAAGGCAGATGGTACGTGTGCAATGAAATTTGGTGTGTAGAATGTGTACATTGCCTCGGACAAGTTGCAACTCAACTGCCCAAGTTTCCGAGTCACAGCTAGGCACTCTGACGAAGTCGAATGCTCATAGGAAGTCTGCTACATCGAACAACGCGAGCGTGAAGCAGTTGAACGGACGGATATCAACATATCGAATGCCGAAGTATCCAAACTCGAGCGTTGGGATCTGTCGCATGGTGATAATATCATCCCTGACATGACGGCCGCCACAGGCCCACAGCTGCGCGGAGGCCTGGGGCCGCGGCCGTCGACGATCGCAGGCCGCTGCGCTTCGAGGTGCGTTATATATGTCGGCTGTGGACAAGGAGGGGAATCCGAGCTCTGACTATGCGACCCGTTGCGCTTTGTGCTATTCTAACGTTCTTCTTCGCGCCCGCTACCATCCGTGCCGCAGCTCTTACTCAGCTGGGCGCGGAGGGGGTGAGTATCCCCTTCAAGCTCGCGCCGCTCCCTGAGCTACGCAATACCTCCGGTCACGTCAGGGATACCAGACGCCAGATATACGTCGTACCGGTATCCGTTGCGGACGAGACGTTCGAGGTGAGTCGGTCATATGTTCAATTGTTCGGAATTCTGCAGATATTGTGGCTTCGATTCGGAATAGGCCGTCTGACATATTTTCCGTAGCTCATCCTAGACACTGGAAGCTCCGACATCTGGGTAGACACCAGTTCACTCCCTTCTGGGATTCTAGCGGCGCCGGAGCTAGAGGACACGGGCATTCCGATCAAGCTCGACTACGGGTTGAACGGATCGGACACGTCTGCCCGAGGCACTGCGCAGCTAGCGAACGTCCACTTGAAAGGCTCCACGGTACTAGCAGATGTTGTGGTGCGTGACCAAGCATTCGGTGAGTTTATATGGTCCACCCATGCCCTGCTCGTGTATGATCGCTAAGTGGATGCGGTTGGAAAGTGAATGTACCCGGCGCGCCGGCTGTTACGCAGTATGGGAACCAGGGGATCCTGGGATTGGGCGCGTGCGTCGATTTACGTCCCCTTTCACTGGTCGAACGCTGCTCACAGTGGATGGTGACAGACCTCGCCAGTGGAGCGTCGTTCAGCATGCGCTGTCGGGTTCGCACTGGAATGGGCAGACGTTTCTGCACAATGTGAGTACTATCATGAGATTTGTTCGCGGCCGTGTTCTCTGGGAGAACCCTATCTGACGGCGGCTTGGATCCGATTTATAGATGTTCAAACAGAATCCGAACCTTGAGAATATGTTCACCATCGAGTTCGGGCCCAGGGACGACGCAGGCGTCGTCCAAGGTGGGACATTCTCCGTAGGCCATCACGACGCGAGGATTCTCGACATGCCCAAGCTCCCTCTTGTCACCGAGAGAATTTGGGCTGTACACTCAAGAGGTTTTCTGGTCGACGGTGTGCCGCTTGATGTCCCAACCTCGTACGTTCTTGCGTCTAAATGGATCCCCAGACTGCGGTATCTGACGTCTTGAATCTATTTTATAGTCTCCTCGAAGCTCGGGGCATGATGCTGGACACAGGCGCGTTCGCCGCGTGCGTACCACCGGAATATCTCCGTGCGATCTACAGTTCCGTCAATGGGTCTTGCTTGTTGGACGACGGTTCGTGGAGCGTACCTTGCGATACGAAGATGAATGTGTCTGTCACATTCGGGTGCGTACATCCGTTCTTTGCGGTCACATGGAGTATTTGGGACTAACGTCTCTCAGCGACTTCGTGTATCCCATTCATCCGTTGGACATGACGGAAGTATACGACGTACGCGATGGGAAACCAATGTGCAGAAGCCTCTTCAAGCCAAACGCCGACCCACGAATCCGTGCGTGCCTGGTCGTTCTCTGCATGAACTAGGATGATGCTGACGGCGTGACTGCAGCGTTCTTGATCGGGCTCAACGTCCTCAAGAACACTCACCTCCTATACCATTATGGAAATCTGAGCGACCCCAGAAACGCGGCGCCGTACGTGCAGGTGCTCGGCGTGAGTTATCAGCATTGATCCACAATTCTTTGGGTTCGCTGACGCCGATCCAAACTGGGCAGATCACCGACGTGAAGAAGGCTTCCGAGGAGTTCGACGCGTTGAACAAAGCTCGTATAGAGGCTTTCATGGCAACGACACCCTCAGCTGCAACACCAGCAACCCCACCTGCGCTGCAAGAGACTGTAGTCGGGCTTCTCAGGTCCCCCAAACTATCCCATCAGGCTCGTTCTTTTCGTGGGTTGGCGGAGGGTGTGTTCGCCGTAGCCGCATGTCTCGTCGTCGTCGTGTCAGTTTTTCGCTGTCACTTTCGTCTACCAAAGAAAAAGAGTTGCATATGACGGACAAAAAGTGCGCGCGGGGACAATGGCCCGGCTCGAGGACGCGACGCGCGCGTGACCGTGGCGTCGGGCAAAGGAGTGGGGGAAGCCAAACAGGCGCAAACGGGGCAGATTTTACATATACGGCGCCACGTCGCGTCGCGCCCGCGATCATCGAATCGAACTCGGCTCCTCGTCCCCGCCCCGCCCCCCGCCGTCGCAGCGAAGCAGCCTCGCGTTATACCCGTTTACGCCGTTCCCGACGATGTACAAGATCATCCGCCGCATCTCGAGCTCGTTCTTCCCGCGCCCGGACAGGCCCTGGAGCGAAGACGGTGCGTACTTGGCACGGATGCACCGATCGCGCGGGGCACGCGTCTGACACGCGCTCTGGCTCTCTTCTCCGCACGCAGCGACGTCCACGGCGCCCCAGATCGGCCGCAAGCGCAGGCTGAGCACGGATGAGCGTGAAGAGCGCGAGACGACGCCTTCCGCGAAGAAGCTGCGCGCGGAGGTGGAGACCGAGCGCGACCAATCGCCCTCCCAGCCAGGGAAGGAGACCGAGGAAGTGAAGGAGGTGACGGAGGGAGTCCGCGAGGTCGAGCTGGAGGATGGCAAGGCCGCCGCGACACCGCAGGTCGTTGAAGGGGAGGCGCCCACCGAGGGCGCTGTACAGGAAGCAGCCGCTGTTCCCCTTCCGGACTCACCGGAGCTCAAGGCTACGGAAGGCGAGAAGGAGCTCGACGCCGAACCTGCTGTGGATGGTCCGACCGAGAAGGACGCTCCAGCCCCCGCAGACGAGGACGCATCGCCAGAAGAGACCGCCCCCGAGGAGGATACCCCTGCAGCACTGGCCGAAGACGACGTACCTGGCCTGACGCTCCCTGCCAGCTCGGACGCGAAAGCACCTGCGACGACGTCAAGCATACCCGTCACCCATACCCCCACGGCAGACGTCCCCGCCGTGACGACCCAGGAGGCGATCGCGGCCTAATCTTCCCATCGCCTCGATATATTCTTGGATACTGCAGTTTGCCCGCGTCCTGACTTATTCCCCTTCATCATACTTGCATATACACATACACCCACACATACCGCCCGGCCTTCGCTCTGCCACCATACCCTCGCATGATCGCCCCACTCCTCGTCCTCGGCTTGGTCGGGGACGCCCGCCTAATCTATGGAGAATAATGTATACTGACCGCTGCTGTGTTGTTTGTACGATGCGTCCCTCGCAACGCTCTTTACCCATCTATCACTCATCCTGCTTTCCCTCTCCACATCGCGCGTGCTTTCGTGTTCTCATGCTATCCGTTTCACCTCTGAGTTGCAATCCTTTCCCACGTCCACCCCGATGGTTGAGTTCCCTCTTCCGCTCGTATTTCTCCTTGATCCATCTCCTCTAATTGGCAGCCTGGATGCCTCGGTATCTCTCACTCTCTGCTCTGACTCCGCTCATAGTCTGCGACGCTCCGCGCGACCTCTCAGGGCTATGGGGACCAATTGTTGGCCGCGCTACTCGTGTCGCTGCTGACCGGAGGTTATGGGCTATTCTAGGTGTGTATTCCTGTTGCTACAGTATGCCGGCGACCAACTGATCACTAGACAGCGTCAGGACGCCGTCTGACTCTCCCACCGTCAGCTCGCCGATGAAACGGCGATGGGGAACCACTCGTCGCGGTACTAAAACGATTCCCAAGCTACGATACTGTCTGGACACAGCTCATGCGCACACGGCCGAATCTTCTGCGAGTCCTTGACTCCAGCTTCTTTCGGCATCGAGCTTTCTCGTCAACGACAGTTGACTTTGGTGGAATGGGTCGATGGGTGTCACGGACTGCCAACGACTCAAACGCAGTAACGGTATGCGGGCACGGCGGTTCGTGCAGTAGCATTCTCCTGGTTTGTTTCAGAACTCATATTGCACATACGGTTACAGATATTCGGTGCACTCTACGAGATGAACTGCCGTCATCTATGAACGTCGATGTTCATGTGGTACCTTTTATGGCTATGGGACCTTGCAATGAATGCTTGGCGCACCTTGCTCACGTTGACATTGACAATCTGGTCAGAATGAATAGCTGCTTGCCCCCGCTCGAAGGATCGCATATGAATCTCAGGGTATTCTTACATACCATACTCACTATCTGATATCCCAGCACTGCCCGCCTCGGATGGGTACGTCGTGTATCACTAGCAAAGATTCGATGCGTTTTGCGTACTCACCGTCAGCCTCCAGTATGTCAGCCGCCCCGTGGATTGCGAACCCGACCGACGCCTCCGTCGCGCCCTGCCGCCAAAGCCCTCTTCCCGCACTTCACAGTGACGACGATCGCCGGTCTGACGTATCCAGGCCATACTGCAAGTGCGCCTCGCCACCGCCAGCCTCCCGCCGGAGGGCGCATGGCGTTCATTTGCGCGCCGCACGAGGCACGGACGCCTGCACTTCCCGCTTCCCGGCCCCTGCCCCGTGGCGCAGCGCGCCCTGCTGTATAACTACCCAGCGTACGTAGTGTTTTAGAGCTTCTCTCCTCTTCGTCCGCTCTACGTCCTACTGGGCTGGCTGGCCAACGGCTCGTATTCAGATACTAACCGACTGGGCCACTATTATATCACGATGCTCAGTACCCTCTCCCGTATGTTCCAGCCCAGCGCGGCCGCCAATCCGGATACCCTTGACGCGGAAAGAAACACGGACGCCAAAGCGAGCGGGCCCACTGAGAACAGCCTCCGTCTCGTCCTCGGCTCGCAGCACTCGGACAGCGCGCCGCTCCTCGGACGGCACCACTCCTCGCACCTCTCCCTGCACAGCGGCATGGACTCCCCACGCGCCGGCCCCTCGCACGTCTCGTGGAAAACGCCCACCCCAAGCCTGCAGCAGCAGCAGCAGCAGCAGCGACAAAGTGGGCAAAGCCAGGAGAGCCCCGCGTCCTCGCGCACGGAGGTGCCGCCGATGTGGGGCACGCAGGGCATGAGCCGCGCAGCGTCCGCGTCGTCGCCGTCGCTGCTGACGTCGCCGCTGTCGACGGCGAGCGCGTCGCAGACGTACCGGCCGGCGTCGGTGGGGAAGCGCAGCTCGCTCTCGGTCGGCTTCACCGCGGACTCGGCGAACGCCTCGGAGGACTCGGACGGGGAGAGCGTGCGCTCGACGCGCAGCCACAACGTGCCGAAGGGGCTGGCGCCCATACACGAGATGCACCACTTCCCGCCGCAGCGGAAGGTGTCGATGGACAGCGGGCCTCGCACCCCGGACTCGACGAGGACTTTCGATAGGCTTGGTGAGTACCATGTACTCATTCTCGTGCAGAGGAGAGCCTAATGCGGATGGTGCGCAGGCGGAGTGTCACCCGGGGCGCACAGCGCGTTCCTCAACCGCCCCTTAAAGCGGTCCACGAGCCAGACGTCCAACAGCACCTTCCGCTCGAACGTCTCCACCGCCGCGCCGACGATCCCGCCGCTCGACCTGCGGCCGGAGTTCCAGAACGCCGCGCACGCGCCGCACGCGCCCTACTCGCCCGGGCTGCTGCTCGCGCCGCCGCCGCCGCCCCCG